>CM021106.1:248049700-248175815 GCA_007115665.2 Sequoiadendron giganteum | reverse complement strand
TTGAGTGGGAAGCCCAACTAGTGGCACAAATTCCCCCATAGCCACCCTTTTGTGTGTGAGTGTATACCAACAGTGTGTATGTATCTCACCACCCTTTGGCATTCTCACCCAATGAACAACCGAAAGTCTCATTGGCCTAGAGTGAGTACATCCTTTTCTTTCAGACAAACAACCTAGATCCATAACTAGCTA
The DNA here is from genome assembly GCA_007115665.2 of Sequoiadendron giganteum. Classification (NCBI taxonomy): domain Eukaryota; kingdom Viridiplantae; phylum Streptophyta; class Pinopsida; order Cupressales; family Cupressaceae; genus Sequoiadendron; species Sequoiadendron giganteum. The sequence goes on along the minus strand of CM021106.1, from coordinate 248,175,623 downwards.
GACAAATGATCAAAGATTGATCCGACTTTCCTCTCTCTCCACTCTTTCACATCACTCCTTGTGTGATCTTTTTTTCTTATGTTTGGTTTTCCATGGGATCTTGATCTCGGGGGTTTGATCATCTCTCTTGATCATAGTCATCTCACCTTACTAGCATGATTACATTCGATCTTGCTCGACACACATGATTCAACTACTTTAGTGTGAGTTTGAAGTAAGTTCATACTCTCACTAAAGTGTGGGCTAAATGTGTCACCGAAAGTGTAGTCTTTAGACACTTTTTCACCCATTTTGGCCTTTTCCCTTTGGATTTTGACCTTGTTTTGCCTTGATTCAGTCTTGAAAGCTTGCAATTCAACAATAACCTGATGGTGTTTTACTAAGGTGTTGTGAAGTGTTGTAATACATTTACTCACTTTTCTAAGACCCTTTCAACATAATTCACCTAAAAAATCCCTCCTTAGCCCTTTCCAATCCTTCTAACAAAGTGTTGTAAACTGTTGGCATTTTCACAACTTTCCTAGGCTTGTCACCCCTAATTTAACCCTTTTCTTATGCTAATTTGTCCCCTTAATGTACTTTTAGTCCTGATTAAAGTGTGTTTTGGGAGGCAAGGTTAATAAACTTCATTAATCACTATTTTATTCCCCACCACCACTTGGATTTTCCCAAGTGGACTAGGTTTCCACTTTGGGTGAGCTAGTCCCTTTAGGCTTAAAATCCAAAATTAAAACATAAATCTTGTGGGAAATTTCCTCCAAAACCCTAATGTCGACCTATCATGTTGCATTTCGGGAAAATTAGGGTTTAGCATGTATACGTAATTATTTTTATCCTCATTTCGACCTCACCCTATTTCCAACCTATTCTAACTTATTCTCAAATAATTTCTTCTTTTCACTTTGTCTAGCCTTGCTTTTAAGGCCTAAATTCTGAATTTTGAACAGGGGCAACATTAGTAATCTCTTCCAATGCCTTTACCAATGATATTTTATTATTTGTACTTACATAATTGACTCAAATGAGCCCACACTAACTCAAAACTAAAAGCAAGATTACAGAATGGGCTATCATGGCCTTATTTGACATTATAATGACTAAAACCATTGAACTAGACCTTCTTCATCAAATGGAGGAGCAAGGTGCTCTACACCAATGATCATACACTTTTGTGTGGAATACTCAAACTTCTCAACCATCGTGTGTATGTTTCTCTTTTCCATTTTTTGCATGCCATCATAAGGGATCAGGTCGGTTAAATACAGATCAATTCCATGTGTTTGGGTGTGAAAGAGGAACATGCCTAGCATAAACCTACCTATCAAGATGCCTCAGAGCAATTAGTTTGGTCACATGAATTGCAAAACGAAAGTTGCACCACTTTGTAACTTTCCACTGCTTTCATTTGAAAATTTTTCCATCAAGTGAAAACTGGACACCACAAGAAAATGACTCCAAGATAACAACAACCAAGAGAGGTTATTATAGAGGGGCCCAACACAATCCTGTAGGCTCAGATAAAGAATTTGTAAGCATCATGATTTTCGAGTAATTTCCTGTCAAATTTTTCTTCCCTTTTGCACTTTGGACCCTTAAGGGATCGATCTGGTTGAACGTAGCTCAGAGCGATTCTACATGTTTGGGTGTGAAAGAGGACCATGCCTAGCGCAATAATACCTATTCAGATGCATTGGAATAGACTGTATGGTCACATGAGTTGTAGAACGAAAGTTGCACCATTTTGCAACTTTGCACTGCTTGCATTTGACACTTTTTCCATCAAGTGAAAATCCACTGCCACGGGAAAACCACTCTGAGTAGCCAAAACCGAGAGAGTTTTTTGTAGAGGGGCCCAATGCAATCCTGTAGGACTAGAAGAGAAGTTTCTAAGCATCATGGTATCCGAGTAACAACATGCTGAAGTTTGTATCCATTTTTCACTTTGGACCCTTAAGGGATCGATCTGGTGGAACGTAGCTCTGAGCGATTCCACATGTTTGGGTGCAAAAGAGGACCATGCCGAGCGTAAAAATACCTATTCAGACACGTTGGAACAATCCACTTGGTCACGTGAGTTGCAAAATGAAATTTGTGCCACTTTGCAACTATGAACTACTTGCATTGGACACTTTTTCCATCAAGTGAAAATCTTCCGCCATGAGAAAACCACTCTGAGATAGCCAAAACCAAGAGAGGTTTTTGTAGAGGGGCCCAATGCAATCCTATAGGATCAGATGAGAATTTTCTAAGCATCACATAATCTGAGTAATAGCATGCTAAATTTTGCAGCCATTTTGCACTTTGGACCCTTAAGGGATCGATCCGGTTGAATGTACTTCAGAGCGATTCCACATGTTTGGGTGTGAAAGAAGGCCATGCATAGCATAAAAATACATGTTTAGATGTGTTGGAATAGTCCTCTTGGCCACATGATTTGGAGAACAAAAGTTGCACCACTTTACAACTTTGCAATGCTTGCATTGGACACTTTTTCCATCAAGTGAAAATTTGCTGCCACAGGAAAACCAATTTGAGATAGCCAAAACGGAGAGATTTTTTTGTAGAGGGGCCCAACATGATTCTGTAGGATCATACGAGAAGTTTCTAAGTGAAAGGGAATAAGTTTTATGGGGTTTCTGTTGCTGCCCCTGTAGATTTTGATGGAAAAGGGCATGAAAAATGAGGTTTCACCCTAGGGCTTGATAAAATATTGCATGTAGAGGTTGGGTGATTGTCTTTTGAGTTTTTGCAGGTGATTTTAAGAAGGTCTGAGGTTGTGGCATGTTCTGGTAAGGTGTGGAACCATTCCTTTCAATAAACCCTCTACATACTAGCATAAAATAAGGGTTTTGTGGTTTGGCATGGTGGAGTGAGTTTCTCCTAAGAAAAATTGCAGATCTGAGGGTTTGGATACATGACAATTTCTGCCCCAACAAGTTCAGGGGGTTGTTGAATGTTTAAAGGTATGTTCCTTTTTAAATTAGGCCTAGTTAGCCTAATGAGGACAACAAAGAAGGTCATTTTTGAAGCACATGTTCCAAGACAGTCACTATTGATTTTGAAGTATGTGTTGTAACTCAATAATAACTATCTAGATCAGTCATTTTTTTGTGAAGTCATTTGAGAATTTGTCCTCAAAACACCACTTGGAGCCACACTTTTCACTTGGAAATTCATCATAAGACCCTGTAGCAGAAAATCCACCTTTGTTTCTTGAATTCCCTTGCACAGATAAACACACACACACCTAAAACATCCTAAGACTAACTTACTCCACCTATCTAAACTATCAAATTTGGTGGAGTAGTCATTATTGGTTATCAAGACTCTCAAAACCCCAATCTTGAGGGTTTACAGACTGACTTGAGAAAAATCAATTCAAACTATTGATAAACTCAATGGAAACACTCCTAAATAGATTCAAATGAAATCTAGTTAAATATTATACCTTAAACAACAAGATTCAAGGACTTAAAATACTGTAAAGGTCGTACAAGTTAATGAACAACTGGAAAAACTCATAAAATCACCAAAATAGGGACTTTATTGATTGTAAATATTCAAGAATACAAAAGATCCCTATTTTTCTCAACCTTACGTGCTTTAGTTCACTTCTCTAATAACCTAATGACCTCTTTGAGACTTTGAATACATTACATATGACCTTCACAGGACCTTTTTCACATTGTTTACATTTCAAAATTCAAATTTTGCAAATTTTCCCATTGAAGGCATTTAGACAGCAAGGTGCTACTGCACCAAACATGAACTCCAAAATTATAATATTTGAGTAAATATCATTACAAGTAAATCCCATTACAATTCCTTAGGTACTTTGTTCCCACAGATCTTTTACAATGTCACTCATACATTCAAGATTCTTTTTAAATGTCTACATCATAGGTGCTCATTACGAGGTTAACTTCAATTGAGTAACTTGAGATTCTCTCGCTAATCTTCACACGCTCCTTTATAATGGATTTAAATTAGAATTGAGATTTGTCAAGATCATCAAAATAAGGATGTTGCATTTCTTTTTTGGCTGAGATTCTCTTTGATGGCTCATAAATCAACATTTTCTGCAACGAGAGACCAATCATTTTTTAGTAGTTTACTTACAAATACACAAAGTAAAAGAGAAAAAGAAAGAGCATCCAAAATGGAAATGAAATGAAAATAGATGGAAGGAACTTACATATAGGCATGAAGGTCTCACAACTTACTCACTTTTGGTCATACATCTTCACTGGAATTCCAACATACCTATTGCACACAACACTTCTCATGAATAGAGTAAGTTGAAATTTGAGATGCTCTTATAATGTCTACATCATAGCTACTCATGATAAGGTTAAATTCAAATGAATAACTTGAAATTACCTCACCAAGATTTGCACACACTTTTATAATGGCTTAAAATCATGATTGAGATTTGTCAAGATCATCAAAATAAGGATGTTGCATTACTTTTCTGGCTAACATTATCTTGGATGGATCATATATCTGCATTTTCTATAAGGGGAAACCAATCAATGTTTAGTAGGTTACTTACAAATAGGTGAAGTAAAAGAATATGATAGCATTGGCATCAAACAAATTAATGTGCATACAAGTATAAATTAATAAGAACCAATGTGCATATACTTACAAATTAATCTAACGAACCATCTAGGTCTGCTCTACTCTTTATTGTGTCAAGTATTGCCTCATGGTTAGACTCATGAACCTTCCACAAGGTCTTGTTCAAAGGTCTACCCCCATATTTGGTCAAATGAACATTGGATGCCACGATAAGGTTTGGGTAATGAAGAATCTTACGATGCGTGTCAAAGTCCTGAAACAACCAATGTTTAACACTTGAATGTGGGTACCTTCTAAGCCACGTTCCAATAACCACAACTGATCCTATAGGGTCTTCGATTCTTTATCCATCTATAATTGGGGACTCCAATTTCTTTTTGGCCTCAACACAATGACACAAGTAATAGTTTGTTCCCTCTTCACTGTCTTCATCTTTAATAACTGCATAAACATGCCCTGCACAATTGATATGTGCAGTAAATCTCTTGAAATTAGTCAACATTACAAATACACTACAAAGTAAGATAACGATATGGAATTTCAACAACTAAGTAAGTAGATATATCACCTGGTTGAACTAGATCTGACACATGGTCAAATTGACGAATGATTCCATCTATGTCAGTTCCAATGTCATCAAAGGGAGATACGTGTGAAGTGGGCTAAGATAACTTGTCAATCATTTGTCAACCCACTCCCCTGACTCACAATCATTCCAGGCATCCATTATACATGAAGAACAAAAGAATTCCATCTTTCATGTATCGATACTCCATGAACCTACATTTGAGCTAAGGAAAGAGTGTACCTCACTCGATCCTGTTAGTGTACAACAGTCCTCATATGGTGTAATGTTAGTATCATCCATCAACCAAAAAAATATACAAATTCAAGACATACCTTCATTACCTAGACCCATCGAAGCATTACACCACTAGACAATTGATTTTGCATCTTTGTGTCATGCTTTGCACCACATTATTTCCACATATACGTTAATGACAATCCTCTAGTCATGCACGATGCTACAGTTTCTCTTTTCATGAACATCTCTGACATGAACTGCCATCACATGCTCCCCCTTTCCATGCACCACCTCACAAAAGTTCCATGTTGCCACTATGCATTTGAATTGTGTGTCCAACCATCGGGCTCTATGGGTATGCATTGTATACTCAGATAGTATATTGTCATGAAACATGGACATAAATTGGTACACTAGAATCTTCTCAATAACCATATCACACCTTTTTGCTTGAGACCCATCTTTTATAGCATATGCCACTGTTTTATACTTCTCGAACTGTACTAGTTTATGTCCCACCTCATCTATGCTTTCCATATGTTGACATACTAGCATACGCTAGAAGCCACCACAATGCTCACATGAACCATCCAAGCATGTTGTCATGTAGAATATCTGGCCATCCTCTATTTCACATAATTTTTTTGATAAGAACTCTCCTGAATATTTTGGTTGGGCTTCTATGCCACAATCTTGTAAAACATCGTTAGTATACAAATCTAAGCATATAGAATGATAAACATCATAATGGTTAGAGAATTCAATATGTAGTCTACAAAAACAAGTAGTGCATGTGTGATTTATCTTGACATAAAAAGGTTTAATAATTTCAAAAAATATTTGAGAAATACTAATTTGAGGATAATCATTTTCAAATTTATGAAAAAATTGGGTTTGATTCATATCCAAAAAATGCTTTGGATGTGGCTCACGGTTCCGAATACCGATTCTCCTTCTTACCACATCCCTTTGGTTCAGATATGGCCTTGTGTTATTCTTCCAAACTCTTCAATTAGTGTTCTCAAGGCTTCAACAACTTCTTTATCTTTTCATGGCAGTCTCCCCGAGAATGCCCATAATTCATTTGAATCAGTGCCCTCAATTCTTTACCACCTTTGAATGGATCTTGATAAAGTTTGTCTACTAATTCCCATTTGTTCACTCATCTCTCTAATGATACAAGATCTTTGTTGTGCAGCTTTGCACACACGCCCCACTGAAAGTAGGGACCCTCTGTGCTTGGTCTTTTTGCTCTGTTATGTGGCTTTACCTTTTGGGCTTGTCTTTGAAAATCTTGGGATTTTGGTTTTTGGTGCTTTGATCCTTTGGCCCTTGGTTTTGGTTACCTTTGAATGTTCCTTAATGCTTATCTTGCTTATAATATGCCCCTATTGAGCTAACACTTTGAAAATTTTGAGTTTTTGGGTCAATCTCGGGTTTTTTCCTAGTTTCGGGATTTTCCTCCCTTGGCGGATTTCCCCGACGGCCTGGAAAACCTGACGGGGGCTGGTTCTACATTGTCTTTAGAGATTTTAGTGCTTTGTGGAATTTTCTCTTCCTTGGAATTTTTTGAAATCCGTTCCTCCTTCGTTTTGTCAAGCTATGTCTTTGGTTGTCTTGTTGCGGTTGTGCAATTTACCGCCTTACCACGAGGGTTTGCATTTCGAGGTACGGTAGCATGGGGAAAATTCATCTAGCACGGTAGCATGGTGGTACCGTGATGCTGTGGGTGTCTACAAGCCAGGTCGCGGTTGTGCGGTATACCGCCATACTGCAAGGGCTTCGCTCTTGGCTTGTGGTGGTGCAGTTTATCGCCATACCATGATGGTTGGATGAGTGGCTGGCGGTAGTGCGGTTTTGAACGGTTTGAAGCAAGTTGAGTTTGTCGTCTTGGAATTTTCTCAATATTTCATCATTCCTTCATTTTCTTGAAGTATGCTAAGTTTCACTGGCTTCGTAGATTTCTGTCCCTGATGGAATTTTTCGAAGATCTGTTATTTATCAAGAAATGGAAGGATGCATGAATTGATTGTTTATGGTTGTGCATTGCATGGTTAATTTGGATCATTTTAAGGGTATATACAGGTGTTTCTTGGGTTTTGGACACTGAGTGATTGGGTTTTTAATGTTTTTTATGCTTTCATCGCTAAATTTCGTCTGGCTCAAAATTCCCCAAAAAATTAGCTTTCTGACCTAAATTCCGTGATGGGGTGAAAATCTTGAACTTTTAGAAAGGATGTTTTAATGATGGTTTAAAGGGATTCTGGTGGTTGTTTGGATTTCTTTGATGATTAGCATGTTATTTGCATTGTATTAACACAAATTTTCATGCTATATTGGGTATTAATTGTGGTCTTTTGAATGTAGGCTGGATTGAGTAGGTTGTTGCTGGCAGGGCTGAGAGGAGAATGAGCATACTTTAAAGATATTGCGAGATCTACAAGATGTGGCTAGGTAGAACTCGCTTGTACACAGAACATTTGTCAGAATTCTCATTGGCCATTCACCTGAGTTGGACGTGACATGGAGAATCAAAGAAGGTTGGAATCGATTAGAGTCGTTCGTGATGCCCAACTTGACTGTCGATCGGTGGCCCATATTCAAACTCACATTGCGCACCCATTACTATTCTTCTACTTCACACGGTTGGGACATTAATGGTGGAAGTGACCCATGGGGTTTATTCAGTCTGAAACGAGATTTGTAGAGATCCCAGGCTGATCTGAAGGGGCGCCTCGAGCATTCAATGTAGGGTGGTGATTTATTGCGAACTGTCCATGGCCAATCTGGTTGGTGGCCAACCTTCTTTGTAACCCTAGCTCGGGCTGGCACAGGGTTAAATCTCTATAAGTATGGAATTTCGCCTCATTTGTAAGGGGTTAGATAGTTGAGGGTTAGATAGTGGGTTAGTTTGTTAGAATTAGATAGAAGACAGACTAGAAGGTTAGAGTAGAAGGTTAGAGTTAGGAGTTAGTCATATTTCAAGCAAGTGTTGTAACACAGAATATCAAAATTGTTGCTATTACTGGTGATTCAATGCAAGTGAAGACATTGTGTTATTATTGGTTCCTTTTTTGGATTGATTAATCTTGCATGGTTCTTCTTCTACCTTTAAAATTGCTTGGAAATGTTTGAATGCATTTTAGATTTAGAGTTAAATGATTCAATAGTGCTTGTGATTTAGTGCTAGGAGTGTTGTAGCAATTTTTTGGTTCATACTTTGGGTAGCTTCTTGATTGTGGGTTTGTTGTGCAAGGTCAACCTATACCAGATATTTATGTGCTTAATTCAATCGTGGGCATTTATCCAATTGAATTGAATGAATGTCTATGATTTGAAAATCTTTAATTCCTTAGAAGATTGCAATTTTTCTGTAAGATTGCAGGTATAGCCTGAGTTAAGAAGAAATTATTTTTGAGGGATTGGTTTGTTCCAAGTATTTCATCATTGGTATTGTTGATTCTAGGAGTATTATTAATCTAAAGATTTATGAAACCCTTATCTTTTGTTATTTATTTGAACTGTGGTTAAACTAGGAATTTGAGTATCATTATCTTTCAAAATCTGATAGGTTTAAGGTTTCCAGTATTTGTTTTGTAAGGTACCTTGGGATTACCAACATTTTCGCATTTATCACTAATTTTTTTTGTTACAAGTCATGACCTGACACCCGAGAGACCTTAGGGTTATCTCTTTTTCAATAGAGATTGAACTTTTAAGAGAGATAGGATAATATATATTATGTCTGAGTTGTTGTTGTGCAAAAACCACCATCAATAGGATTGGCACTAGAAGGAGGTTCTGAATAAGCAAGCTGGAGCGTTTTCTAAACACCCTTTCTCTTGAGGGGCTCAAAAGGAGAACAAGATCTACACTAGGAGAAGAAGAAAATTTTCAAGAAGAACCAAAAGAAGGGAGGAGTCACCATCCACCTCGTCATTACCACCATCCTCACTCTCATCCATCTCATCTTCATCCAATTATGAGGCTGGTTCCATTCAACAACCCCAACTAGTCATCAATTAGTTGCTACCACCTCCACCTCCACCAATGTATTTCTTGGTGAATAACCCATCACCTCTATCCTTCAATAACTACAATGTTATGTCAAAGAACCCTAAGCATTTTTTCTCTAATTTTCATGCAAATGATCCTAATAGGATGACAAAGGAGCATATTAGGATTTTTCAAACTTGTCTGAGAGATAGAGGGATTAATCATGAGGATGTTGCATGTAGAATTTTCCCTTATTCTCTGGGAGAGAATGCCTTTTATTGGTACAACCATTTACCTGCTACATCAATCCATAATTGGGTTGAACTTGAGATTGCATTTCTATAGAAGTTTAAAATCCCCATCAGTACCAATGAGCTCTACATGCGGTTTACCTAGGTTAAAAGAGAAGTTAATGAGCCTATAGGGTCGTTCAACAATAGGTTCCACTATGCATACACTAGATTGCAAGCACCTTATGCCATAGATGATGCCACTACCTTAGAGGTCTATTTTGAAGCCCTTGATAGCCTTACATCCACCTTCCTTAAGTGGAGAACTAGTCCCCCAACTACCTTTCTCACTGCATATACAAAGGTTGTTAAGGTCAGTACAGATCTTAGACAACACTTATCAGGACCCCTGCCATCTCTGGGACCAGCTGCTCACCCTAGGCAAGTCCAAGCTCTTAACCAAGTGTTGGCTAATCACACTCCCATTATGAATCCCATTCCATAGTTGCCTTTGGTTCCACACCCGGATCATCCAATAAGTTAGGCCCACCTAATGCCCAGTTATCTATAGTAGGATTCCAATCAACCCATTCATCTGCAACAATAGACTAGTTTCTCTACATATTTACAAAAATCAAAAGTTTTGAATCAATCTATTGGCCCGAAAGGAGTGTCAGGTTACCCTCCAAACAATGTGAATTCAATGCCTTACAGTAGACCTGATAAGGAGAGGTTAGATGAGCTAACCATGCAAGTAAAGAAACTGAATATGGAGGTAACCTACTTGAGGAGACAGAATGACCAACTCCAAGCTGCTCAGAGGAGCATGCAATAAAATTACAATAGGGAGAACCAAGATGTTGCATGAGGGAAGAACTTTGACAGAGGGCAACATTCTGACAAAAATCAGAGTTTTGAAAGAGGACAAGGTTTTCTGGTAAAAAATTTGATAGAGAACAACAAGGTGGACAAGGGTTTGAAAGGAGACAACCACCTAGATATAATAGGTAATGGAGCACCAAACCTAATAATGGAGGAGTCCCCACTCCATTGGATGAACCTTCCAATCAAGAAAAGCCTCCAAGTGGAGTATATCTAGCTGAAGCAGCTTTGTCAGGATAGTGCAGGCTTCACAAGACAAGCCAACACTCTAAGCTGGATTGTCCTAAATTTCAAACTGTTGCTTCCATATTTTAGTATGAATTTGAAAACAACTCCATCGTTCAGGAATTGGTACCCTCAAATCCTTATGATTCCACAATTTTGGTGCCATGCTCCTTTCCCGAGGGATGAGGAGAATGAACCAAAAGAGAAGTCAAGTGGCCAAAATGAGGAAGCTGAACAAGTGCTGAATGAAGATGAAATTTCTTAGTTATTTAATGAATAAATTGAGAATGATAATGGTCCCTTGGGTGAGGAGGAAGCTGGTGTTGAAGAGGTACAGATGTTTCAGCAACCTACAAGAAAGTATGATTTGAGGAATAGGCCCAATAGGAATCCACCACCTGGTGGCCCATTTACTACATCTATTCCTCCAAACAATTTTACCACTCCATCGGACCCACATGCCAGTAATAATCCATCTTATCCTCATGTCCCAACACAATACTTTGCAAAAGGAGGACAACCTGAGGCGTCAAAATGGAGCAATGTTGATACAACAAAAGATAAGTAGACTGGTCATTCTAAAGAGACTCATGTTGACATGACTGTGGAGCAATTAGGCGAATATGTGACTGAGGAACTCAGGATGGTAAAGGTGAGTCTTTCTTCTTTTGAGTTTTTAAGGGTCCCTAAGATTAGAAATATAGTTCTAGGGTCTTTTAATTCAAGTAAAGCACCACAAGGAGTAGCAGTCAATGAGGCAGTTGGTAGGCCTCCTAGTTCACAGGAACCTAAAGGCCTAAGTCAACCACCACCTGGAGATAAAGGGAAAGAAAAAGATAAGAATCAAGTTGCACAAGTTGACACTTAGATGACTTTGTTCCAGGGCAAAATGGAAACCCCTCCCTTCCTGATTTCTATTTGTATCTTTGGGAAGAATCTACACAATTGTCTTCTAGACTCAAAAGCATCTACAAATGTTATGCCCTTTGTTGTCTATAGGGCTCTAGATATTACCCATGTAGCCTCTCAGAAGAAGGTCACCCAACTAGACAAGACAAAGGTAAATATAGTGGGAGAACTGAACATGATTCCCATAAAAGTTGCTTCAAATCCTAGAGTGCAATAGTTACTTAATATTCAAGTGGCAGATATTCTTGACACTTATGGTTTGATCTTGGGTCAAGATTTCTCCAAGGCACTAAATGGATACACATCCACAGATCATTCTCACATGTGGCTCCCCTAGAAAGGATTCCCAAATCAAATCAAAATTGAGAGAGAAACTAGAATGAAGTATGTGATCACTGAATATCAGAATACTTTGAATGAGATATTGGTGTCAGAATTCAACATGGGAAACTATGTCCTGGCTACCCCTGTTTTAGATATAGAAGATGTCTTTATGTTGCAAAGCTTCTTTGATGAATCCACATCAGAAGCCAACAGTTCTAAAGTACTGCTTGAGAAATCAAAGGAACTTGATGATCAAGAAGATAGACAACTCAGATTGTTGGATAATTTCCAAGAGTTTATCTGAAAGTGCTTGGAGGATCAGATCCAATTGGGCAGAAATATGAATTTTAAAGAATTGTTGCTCCCTAATTGGTGCAGAGTTCATAATGGTCCTCACTTTGAGTTGGAATGTTTCCTGTGCCAAACTGTAGCGGAATAGATACAAAGATGCATTACTCCAACCCCAGTTGTCGGATGGGATAAACCAAGCATTCAGAATGATTCAAAAGTAAAGAGCCCAATGCCTCCTGAAGAACCTCCTGGTGGAAGCAAGAACAAGTTTAGTTCAAGGAAATCAGGGGTTGGTCGTTGTTGGACATTGAGATTTTATGGATCCAAATTAAAGTAGGGTGTTGGAGTAGGATTTGAATTGGTCAGCCTTGAAGGTAAATTTTTTTTTTCTACTCATAGACTCCACTTCCAATGCACTAATAATGTAGCTAAGTATGAGTCTTTGGTACATGTTTTATTAATGGAATTGAGAAAGAAAGTTAGGATCTTGCAAGTGTTTGGAGATTCTGAGTTGGTATTTAAATAAGTAAGGAAACAATACTCATGTCATGATAGAAGAACCAACAACTATAGGCACAGAGTATGGGATCTCATTTAAGGATTTGATTCCTTCAACATCTAGTTGATCCCTCTAAGTAAAAATCAAACTACAGATTCTTTGGCACAAGAAGCTAGTACATTGCAACCCTTATCACTTTTAGGTTTGAACAAGTTCATTGTAGAGCTCACTCCAGTACCCTCAGTACCTGATAATGTAAGCAGTTTCTAGGTGTTTGAAGATGACAAACATATTCTCGATTTCATCACTAGATGTGATGTTTTTTCTTCTTAGGTGATTGATGAGGTAGAACCTCAAGAGGCTGAAATCGACCTAGAAGGGGTCATTAACCTAAAAAATAATACCATCCAAAGAGGTATGGTGCAATTGGAGAGAATATTTGATTTGGATAAGATAAAAGACCAAGAACAACAAGTGAAAAGGGAATCCCTGAGTAGTCAATGTGAAACATACAATGTGGGGACCCAGGATGGTGTGAAAAATATTTTTATAGGCAAAGAGTGCACTCCAGAAGAAAGGAGGGGAATTATTGACGCATTACACACATATCAAGATGTGATAGCCTGGAGTTATGAGGACTTAAAGATATATGATACTTCTATCATTACACACACTATTCCCTTGAAGTCAAATGTTAAACCATTCAGGCAAAGACATAGGCCAATTAATGCCTTATTGGAACCCATCATTCAGAGGGAGGTGCAAAAGCTAATTTTAACATGAATCATATTTCCCATAAGACACTCTACATGGGTTGCCAACTTGGTTCCAGTAAGGATAAAAATGGAGAAATCAGACTATGTGTTGATTTCAGGAACCTTAACAAGGCATCAAAAAAGGACAATTATCTAGTTCCTTCCCTGGATGAGGTACTTAAAATTGTCAATGGATCTCAAATGATGTCTTTTCTAGATGGGTACTCTGGATACAACTAGGTTATGGTACAATATGAGGATAGGCACAAAACTACCTTTACTAGAAAATGGGGCACTTTTTCCTATAGAAGAATGCCCTTTGGGTTAATCAATATTGGAGCTACATTCCGAAGAGCAATGGATATTGCTTTCAAGGAAATTATTGGTAAGTGCATAATTATCTATATGGATGATTTGACAGTTTTTCTAAGAAAAGAGATGATCACATAATGGATTTATGCAAAGTATTCCAAAGGTCCAGAGAATTTGGTATCTCACTTAATCCAAAGAAATGCATTTTTGGATTCACTGAGGGAAAATTGTTAAGGCATATCATTTCAGAACGGGGTATTGCCATTGATCTAGAACAAGTGGGGGCTATACTAAAGATTCAACCTCCTACAAGCAAAAAGAAAATGAAGTCATTCTTTGGGAAAATTAACTTTGTCAGAAAGTTTATCACGAGATTCAGAGAGATAGCGAAGCCCTTGAATGCTATGCTGAAACAAGAGGCAAAATTTGAATGGAGCGCAGAAGGTAAGGAGGCATTTTGAGAAATCAAGAGATCTATTGTTGAGGCTCCAGTGTTGGTAAGTTTGAATTATGCCAAGCCTTTTTTCATATACTCATTTGCTTCTGACCACTCCTGTGCTGGAATGTTAACTCAAAAGTCTGATCAAGGTGATGAACATCCCATAGCTATTATGAGTGCTCCTTTAAAGGATGCAGAACTGAGATACCCTAATGTGGAAAAGCAAGCCTATGCCCTAGTCTGAACTGTGAAGAAGTTCATACACTATATACTGAGAAATAAGATCTTTGCTATAGTATCTGATCCTGCAATCAAGTTGTTGTTGATGCAGAATGAGTTGGGAGAACGTAGAGCCAAGTGAGTAACTATGCTACAGGAATATGATATTGAGATCCAACCCATAAAATTAGTGAGAGGGCAGGGACTGACAAAAACAATGGCTAAAATGGGTCTTGACCTCACGGCTGAGCATTATCACCTCCAAGAAGTGTCTCTAGGGGATTGGTATGATGAAATTATCTACTATCTATTGAACCAAAAATGTCCTGAACACCTTAATGCAGTCCAAAGAAGAGCTTTGCATTTAAAGAGTGAAAATTTCATGATGAAGGGAGTTATCTTGTATAAGAGAAATCATGAAGGTGTTTGCTTGAGATGCCTAGGGAAAGAAGAGGTTGGGAGTAATGTATGAATTTAATGGAAAATTTGGCACAGGCCATGGCTCAGCACCTTCCACTACAAACCAGATCCTAAGAGCATGCTATTATTGGCCTACTCTATTCAAGGACACACATAACCATGTGAGAATGTGCCATGTATGTCAGACTGTAGTAGGTAAGGAGAAATGTGTAACCCTTCCACTTCAGCCCGTTATAGAGGTAAAACCATTTGCCCAATGGGGAATGAGCTTTATAGGTCCAATCAATCCACCTTCATCTACAAGTCACAGGTATATTCTTATCATAACTAATTACTTTACCAGATGGATTGAGGCTCTTGCATGCAAACAATGCACTTCTGAAGTGATAATCAATTTCATTGAATCAGGTATCATTAATCACTTTGGATGTCCATTGGATTTGGTTTGTAATAATGGCCCTAATTTTGCATCATTGAAGTTTTCTAACTAGGCTTATGATCATGGGATTGTCATAAAATTTGCATCAAATTACTATCCGTAGGGTAATGGGTTAGCTGAGTCCTCTAATAAGAACCTTTTGATAGTCATCCATAAACTATAGGAGAGGAATCCTAAGGATTGGCATACCCAACTTAGATTTTCTCTTTGGGCAGACCACACCAGAAAAAAAACATCCCTAGGAACCTCTCCTTATCACTTAGTGTATGGTTTGGAACTTGTATTTCCCATATAGTTGAATATCCCTACCTTGCAATTTATTAATGAATATTATGATGGAGAGGATAAATGTGAAGCCCGCCTAGCTGAACTGTTGCACCTTGAAGAGAGAAGAGATGAAGCCCTAGAAAAATTTTCCAAACATCAAGGTTTAGTGAAGAGATGGTTTGATTGGAGAGCCAAGGTGAAAGCCTTTAGAATCTCTGACTTGGTTCTCTACTGGGATAAAGCCCATGACTGAAAAGGGGAGCATGGAAAATTTGACAAACTTTGGCTTGGCCTTTATCAGATTGTAGAGATTCTAGGAGATAATTATTTTCGTTTGATAACCCTCAGTGGAGAGGATATCCCACTGCAAGCCAATGGGCAGTATTTGAAGCATTATTTCCAGTCCTGAGTAGTTTACAACTCTTTCCTTGTACATAGGTAGATTAGGAATCCTTAGGGTTTCTTTGTTTTTGTTTTGGTTAGATTAGGGTTTTGCTCATTTCCTTCTTTTGCTTGCTTTGGGTCCGCTTTGGTTGATTTTGCTATATGTCCTATTGTTGCTTTGGGTATTCTTGCTTTCTTTTGGGCCTGCTGCATATGTATAACTGGCTACTTGCTTGGGGCTATTTTGTGGATCTCTTTTACAAACTATAATCATCTTTTCAGAATCAGTTGGTGGAATTCCTTCATCTGATGTTGCATATGCTTGGAATTGGAGTCACTTGATTAAGTCAATTCTGGAATGTATTTGGGTCTCATACTTTCACACAAATCTTAAATTTCTTGAGGTTTCATATGGTCCTTATGAGGTATGACTGGGTGAAAAATCTTATATTTTTCTCTAGCGCCGCTGTGGTTCTCATCCGTGAGTGTGGGCTTGATTTCTTACAAGGTGAAAAGGAAAGTTTAAAATATCTCAAAGAGAATATCAAAAAAATGAAAAAGGGAAAGAAAATGTTGAAAATCAAAGAAATATTCACTTTATTAGGGGTATCCTAATATCTCTACCAGGGCTATGGACGTCTAGGTGGTATTAAAGCTATGCTAGGGAGGATCACAGTGATAACCTCATCGAGGCTATGGATGCCTGACTGGCAGCGAGACTCTATCCATGTTGCTTTTGGAGTTGGAATCCTTATGTAGCCCTATTAGCCTAGGTTTGGTCCCTATTGCAACCGAGGGAAGGGAAATGAATGCCTACACACACACTTTGACCCAAGTACAGGAAATGTTTTCTTTTTTGTGATTTTTGAAACCTTGTTCATAGGATGACGTGATGTAAGGACCAAAACTAGAGATTCTGGGATCCTGATTCCAGTTTTTCATTGAAATGCTTTGGAGCATTTCCCTAGCGAAGTCGCCATTTTTTGTGCAGTTTTACACACATGCCCCACTAAAAGTAGGGACCCTCTCTGCTTGGTCTTTTGGCTCTATTATGTGGCTTTGCCTTTCGGGCTTGTCTTTGAAAATCTTGGGATTTTGGTTTTTGATGCTTTGGTCTTTTGGCCCTGTGTTTTGGTTACCTTGGAATGTTCCTTAATGCTTATCTTTCTTGTAATGTGCCCCTATTGAGCTAACACTTTGAAAATTTTGAGTTTTTGGGTCAATCTCGGGTTTTTTCTTGGTTTCAGGATTTTCCTCCCTTGGTGGATTTCCCCGGCGGCCTAAAAGCCCCGACGGGGGCCAGTTCTACACTGTCTTCGGAGATTTTAGTGCTTCGTAGAATTTTTTCTTCCTTGGAATTTTCCGAAATCCATTCCTCTTTCGTTTCGTCGGGTTGTGTATTTGGTTGTCTTGTTGCGGTGGTGCGGTTTACCACCTTACCATGGGGGTCTACATTCCAAGGTGTGGTAGTGCAGGCGCAGTTCATTTGGCATGGTAGCGTGGTTGTGCGGTATACCTCCATACCACGAGGGCTTCGCTCTTGGCTTGCGGTGGTGTGGTTTACCGCCATACCGTGATGGTTGGATGAGTGGCTAGCGGTAGTGCGGTTTTGAACGGATTGAAGCAAGTTGAGTCTGTTGTCCTAGGATTTTCCTAAGATTTCGTTGTTCCTTCATTTTCCTGAAGTATGCTAAGTTTCACTGGCTTCGAAGATTTTCGTGCCCAACAAAATTTTCCGAAGCTCTATTATTTATCAAGAAATGGAAGGATGCATGGATTGATTGTTTATGGTTGTGCATTGCATGGTTAATTTGGATCATTTTAAGGGTATATGCAGGTGTTTCTTGGGTTCTTGACACTGAGTGATTGGGTTTTTAACGTTTGTTGTGCTTTCATCGTTGAATTTTGTCTAGCTCGAAATTCCATGAAAATTCCTTTCTAACTTGAATTTTGCGAAGGGGTGAAAATCTTGAACTTTGAGAAAGGATGTTTTAATGATGTTTTAAAGGGATTCTAGTGGTTTATTGGATTTCTATGATGATTAGCATGTTATTTGCATTGGATTAATACAAATTTTCATGCTATATTGTGTATTAATTGTGGTCTTTTGAATGCAGGCTGGATCGAGTAGGTTTTTGTTGGTAGGGCTGAGAGGAGAATGAGCATACTTTAAAGATATTGTGAGATCAATGGGATGCATCCAGGTACATTTTGCAACCGTGAGTAGGTAGAACCCTCTCGTACATGGAAGGTTTGTCAGCATGCTCATTGGTCGTTCACTTGAGTTGGACGTGACATAGAGAATCAAAGCAGGTTGGACTCGATCGGAGTCATTCATGATGCCCAACTCAGCTGTCGATCGGTGACCCATATTAAAACTCACATTGTGCACCTGTTAATATTCTTCTACTTCATGTGGTTGGGACATTAATGGTGGAAGTGAACCATGGGATTTATTAAGTCTAAAACAAGATTTGTAGAGATCTTAGGCCGATCTGAAGGGGTGCCTCGAGCATTCAATGCAAGGTGGTGATTTATTGCAAACTATCCATGGCCGATCTAGTTGGTGGCCAACCTTCTTTGTAACCCTAGATCGGGCTAGCACAGGGTGAAATTTCTATAAGAATGGAATTTCGCCTCATTTGTAAGGGGTTAGATAGTTGAGGGTTAGACAATGGGTTAGTTTGTTAGAATTAGATAGAATACAGACTAGAAGGTTAGAGTTAGGAGTTTATCATATTTCAAGCAAGTGTTGTAACATAGAATATCAAAATTGTTGCTATTACTGGTGATTCAATGCAAGTGAAGACATTGTGTTATTATTGGTGCCTTCTTTGGATTGATTAATCTTGCATGGTTCTTGTTCTACCTTTAAAATTGCTTGGAAATGTTTGAATGAATTTTAGATTTAGACTTAAATGATTCGATAGTGCTTGGAGTTTTGTAGCAATCTCTGGTTCATACTTTGGGCAGCTTCTTGATTGTGGGTTTTCTATGCAAGGTCAACCTATACCGGATATTTATGTGCTTAGTTCAATTGTGGGCATTTATCCAGTTCAATTGAATGAATGTCTATGATCTGAAAATCTTTAATTTCTTAGAAGATTGCACTATTTCTATAACATTATAGGTATAGCCCAGGTTAAGTAGAAATTATTTTTGAGGGATTGGTCTGTTCCAAGTATTTCATCATTAGTATTGTTAATTCTAGGAGTAGTATTAATCTTATGATTTTTGAAACCCTTATATTTTGTTATTTCTTTGAACTGTGGTTAAACCAGGAATTCGAGTATCATTATCTTGCAAAATTTGATGAGTTTAAGGTTTCCAATATTTGTTTTGTAAGGTCCCTTGTGATTACCAACATTTTTACATTTATCACTAAGTTGTTTTGTTGCAAGTCATGACCTAACACCCAAGAGACCTTGGGGTTATCTCGTTTTCAATAGAGATTGACCTTTCAAGAGAGATACAATAATATATATTCTGTCTGAGTTGTTGCTATGCAGAAAACACCATCAAAACTCTCTTTGGTTGACAGCTTACCAAAGTCGATGTAATGACACATCATGTGACACTACTATCCGTTGAGTGTGAGGTCTTACCCACACTCTCATAAGAATCCATTAGATTCTTCACAATAGTGTCTTCACTCGATGCATTCGATGTTCTCAACCCAAGAGTCTTCATTATGATCCTATACTTTACACCCCACATCATTTCAACAAATAGTTGGCATCTTGCAGTCTCATTTATCCTTTCAAAGAATAATTTTCAAATATTATCATCATATCTTCGACAAGTGCGTGTTGAAATCTTACCTTCCATGTGCTGCAAAATCTCATCATCAATATTAATCAAATCATTTAGCTTTCTACACAAAATTCTAGGTGGTGTTCTCCTAGGTACATACATCTCAACATTAATAATTTCATCAATATTTAATTTAGGTGGGCTAGATTGCGTACCTTCGATCGAGGGTGGAGAAGAAGACATACCTTGAGGTTCACGTGGGGATGATGGCATACCTTCTTCGTCAAATTCGAGTGATGATGTACTCTCAACTTGAGATGTGTTGGATATTGTCCAACAATATTCACTTGTGGTAGATCGTGTCCCTCCATATTCAATTGTGGTAGATGGTGTCCCTCCATATTCGCTTGTGCTTAATGGTGTCCCTTCATATTCACTTTCCATAGAGGGTGTGTCTCCAACTAAGGTATCTGAATCTGTCTTACCATGATGCTTTCAAATTCATGCATTTTGTGCTGCTAGTCCCTTTTCTCTTTTTGAAGGTCGAGGTTCCTCTTCAATTGTCTTGTTTTTGTCAATCATTTCCAATTTTTTCTTTTCACAATATTCCACCACCTGAACTCTCTACTTTTCTTTGAAGGTTTTGTTCTCTTCGTTTGTTAGTTTCCTCTTTGTTTTTTTCTTCGACATGGAAGATAATTTTATCTGTAGCATGGTAATGAGATGAATATTAATTCCTAAAAAATGTATCCATTCAAGTTAATCAAAATATATTTCATTCAAGGCTTCATAAAGAATACTTACAATCATCTTGTACAAGACTTAACCTAGCATAGACAAAGGTCACATGATTTTTTTCAATCCAAAATGCCTTAAAGAAATGTGGTAATGTGACGTGCCATGATTGCAAGATAGGCTCAAAATGGAAGAATGGAAAAGCATACAAAATTTCAAATTATGTCATATATATATGTATACAAAATGTGGAAGCATACATGGCGCAGGAGCACCATTGAATAAAAAATGTCAATTCAAGAAGTTGTTGTCTAGGCTTTAGGATTTAGGATTTTTTTCATTAAATAAGGTCAATAAGACCATTTTCTATTGTAATGATTCATTTTTTATGTTTCCTAGGTGTTTAGAAGGTTTAGATTTCAAAATTGCAAAAAACATTGGTAAGTTGCCAATTGTGCAAAAGGGCAAAATTGTAAAGTTGTAGAAAGAAAATTTTGAGGAAGGAAAATGGTCATACCATTTTAAATGTCAATTGAAGGCATTAGGATAGTTATTTATGTGGTAAAAATCATATATATGCTAAATAACATCAATACAAAGACTGATTTAGAAGATTTGATGGAAGATTGAATTGAAAAATCACTATTTTTCCGATTTTTTGTATTTCTTTGTCTTTTGCAGCCTTGGTTCGGACCATACAAAGAGGTTTTGAATATAAATCTTCTTCAATAAATTTTGGGCATATGTTAACAGTGTTTCCATTTGATTTGAGACTTTAACTCCAATTCTATTGGTAGTTTGGATTGAATCTCTTGTTGCAAGTTTGTGTGCCCTGATTAAAGGGTTTTGAAGGTCTCAATTATGTAAATTGGCCCATTCCACTCACTGTGATTACTATAATTGGTGGAATGGTTCTACATCATCAATAAATAGGTGAGTGAATGTTTTTTGTGTGCAGGGGAGGTCTAAAAGGGTGTTGGGCATGAAGCCATAGAGTGAAATTTTGAGTTTTCCATGAGATTTCAAGTGGTTTTGATATGCTAAAGTGTGTTTTGTGTTGGGTCAGCATGGTTTCTTGTTGAATTGAGTCTGTGCATGCCATTCTAGACCTGTTTTAAGTATTCATAAGATTGTGTGAGGGTTGGATGAGTGCTTTTCAATAAACCACTAATTTCTTGGGTAAAAAGGAGGGTTTTGTGATATGGCACTTTAGTGAGTAATTTTATGAAAAAAAAGGTGGAATCCTTGGTTTCATAACATATAGACTGATTCCCCACTGAGTTTTGTGTTTTGGAAAAGGATTTAAGATAAGGTCCTTTGTAAAAGAGGCCTAATTTGAGGCCTAGTTGGTGTATTAGTTTTGATGAAGTTGTAACAAAGAAGCCTATTGTGGATTGTATGAATTGTTAATTGTGAATTGTTGTTGTTGGTTGATTTTGTGTTGAGTTGTGCTACAGGACCTCCCTTGATTGCATCAATACACAAGGTAAGTCAATTATTAAATAAAAAAATACCTCAAAGAGATGTGGTTTTGATGCACTAGGGGGGTTTGAGAGTCTAAGAAGGTTCATTATGAATACTCCACGATCTAGGCTTTGTAGTTCAGTGGAGTAGGTTATTTTTGGGCTATGTAAGGTGTGTACATGTTGTTTTGTGTAGGGGAAAACAAGAATCCATCATTTAGGTTTTCCTTCTCTACCTCATTCTTGCATTTGTAAATGGGTGCCTGATGAGGCCTAGTTGTTGAGACCCATATTTTCTTTCATGCATCTTTTTCTAGCGTTTTAGCTTCTTCCTAAGTTTATCTTAAGGGGGGGTGTTCGAGTAATAAGTTATTACACTTAATTAATTAAGTCACTTATTCCTTTAGTTACTTAAGCTAAACTTAGGCACATTAATAATTGACTAATTATTACGTATGCACACTAGGGTTTCCCTTTTAGGGTTTCTTGATCTCCTTCATAAGGATTGATCTCTTTGTAATAATTGATTCTCAATAATGCATTTTTACTTTGAGGTTTATAGAACATCTTCTTTGGTTCTGCATGTCTTTTGCATGTGACAGGTGATTGCATGTAGGTGATCTTGGTTTCTAACTGTTTGGTTGTTGTTCTCTCAAGAAATACAAAAGTTGACTCCTTCTGCAAATGATGTTATGATTGCAAGAATTAAAGAGCCTGATGGATCAGTGGTTTGTGAATGTGTATTTGGTTTATTTTAATAAATAACATGCTAATTATAGTGTCTTGAATGTCTGGATAAAGGTTGGTAATTACCTTCCATGATTTTTTGTTATTTTGCCATGTAAGTTGCAACATTGAAGAGTGAATTAGTGAATCATGCACGAATTGAATGGTTCTAAGTTTCTAATCAGGTTTATCCTATGTTACAATCAATTTTATGATCGTTAATATATTTTTGAATTTGACAAAGAGTTGAAGCACAGTTCTAATGTTTTGTGGAAATATGAAATCAAGTGAAATTGAAGGATTTTGATGAAAAGATGACTGAATTTGTTGGTTGATCTTCTTCAATTTAAGTTAGGGTCAAAAGTACCCTTGATGATTTTTGGATCCTGGTAGATGCTTTGCATCAGGTTTAAAAATGTAATTGGCAAGTGTATATAATTGTGTAATTGAAAATGTACATTGACAACCTAAGGTTATAATGACAAACAAACAATGTTCAACATGAAATATGAAAAATGCCAAAAATGAAAGCAAGCCATAATAGAATGAAAGAAAATGTGTAAATACTTCACATACCTAAAAAACCAGACTTTCAAATGGAGGAGTTCAACCCAATTATGTAGCCTTAGCTTCTTCTTTCTTCAAACTCCTAAACAATTTGACTTTTTCAAAAGCTTGTTCCCCTCCAAACTTCAATTCTATATCAGTTTTCAATGGAATTTAAACTTGAATTGATATTATATGTCTTTCAATGTGAAAAATCTGCTATTTCATGCAAAGGTGGTAGAAATATCATGGAAAAGGTGGTGGAATGTGAAGAACATGCTTGCACACTTCACAACATCATCAAAAATCTACTTTTTGTCAGAGCACGTGTAGAACTAGGAGAATATGAAAAATGGGGGCATTGAGATCACAAGTATATTGAGTTTTTTTACCATTTTTAGTGGAAGACAAAATGCGTTCGCATTATAACACGAGCACATTATTTCTTGCTAAAACGGCCATATCTCTACTTCTTCAAAACACGCTCGTGTTATACGAAATATGGTTTTTTAAATAGATTTTTTTTCTCCCTCTTTGTCTATACTCTCTATCCTAATTCTATATCTCTCCCCTATACCCTTATAGTAGAGGAGATAGAGGTGAGTGTGTGAGAGAGAGAGAGAGAGAGAGGTAGAGGAGAGATATATAGTAGAGAGGGAGGTAGGGTTGAGGGTTTAAGGGTTTAAGGGGTCAGGGTTAAGGGTAGAGGGTGTATGGTTGAGAGAAAGAGAGTGGGAGAAAGAGAGAGTGGGAGAGAGGGAGAGAGAGAGAGAGAGAGTTGGAGAGATGGAGATAGAGAGGGAGGGAGAGAGGGGGAGAGTGGGAGAAAGAGAGAGTGAGAGAGAGTGGGAGAGTGGGAGAGAGGGAGAGAGATATAGGGTAGAGGGTTAAGAGTTAAGGGTTTAAGGGCTAAGGGTTTAAAGGGTTAAGGGTTAAGGATAGAGGGGAGAGAGAGAGGGAGTGGGAGAGAGATAGAGGGTAGAGGGTTAAGAGTTAATGGTTTAAGGGTTAAGGGTTTAAAGGGTTAAGGGTTAAGGGTTTAAAGGGTTAAGGATTAGAGGGGAGAGAGAGAGGGAGTGGGAGAGAGATAGAGGGTAGAGGGTTAAGAGTTAAGGGTTTAAGGATTAAGGGTTTAAAGGGTTAAGGGTTAAGGGTTTAAGGGTTAAGGGTTTAAAGGGTCAAGGGTTAAAGATAGAGGGAAGAGAGGGAGTGGGAGATAGATAGAGGGTAGAGGGTTAAGAATTAAGGGTTTAAGGGTTAAGGGTTAAAGGGTTAAGGGTTTAAAGGGTTAAGGATAGATGGGAGAGAGAGAGGGAGTGGGAGACAAATAGAGGGTAGAGGATTAAGAGTTGAGGGTTTAAGGGTTAAGGGTTTAAAGGGTTAATGGTTAAGGATTTACGGGTTAATTTTTTAAAGGGTTAAGGGTTAAGGATAGAGGGGAGAGAGATAGAGGAGAGAGGGAGAGAGGGAGAGAGATAGAGGGTAGAGGGTTAAGAGTTAAGGGTTTAAGGGTTAAGGGTTTAAAGGGTTAAGGGTTAAGGGTTAAGGGTTTAAGGGTTAAGGGGTTAAAGGGTTAAGGGTTAAGGATAGAGTGGAGAGAGAGGGAGTGGGAGAGAGATAGATGGTAGAGGGTTAAGAGTTAAGGGTTTAAGGGTTAAGGTTTTAAAGGGTTAACGGTTTAAGGGTCAAGGGTTAAGGGTTAAGAATAGAGGGGAGAGAGATAGGAGTGAGAGAGAGTGGGAGAGAGGGAGAGAGAGAGGGAGAGGGAAAATGAGAGAGAGAGAGAGGGAGAGAGGGAGGGAGAGGGAGAGTGGGAGAAAGAGAGAGTGGAAGTGATTGAACAATGAGAGAGAGACCTAAGAGAGGGAGAGAGGGTCGGAGGAAGTGATTAAACCATAATCATTCAACCCTTATACCCTCTTAATCCCTCAACCCTCAACCCTCAACCATTAAACCCTAATCCCTCAACCCCTATAACCTCTTAGTCCCTCAACCCTCAACCCTTAAACCCTAATCCCTCAACCCCTATACCCTCTTAATTCCCCAACCCTCAACCCTCAACCCTTAAACCATAGTCCCTCAACCCCTATACCCTCTTAATCCCTCAACCCTCAACCCTCAACCCTTAAACCCTAATCCCTCAACCCCTATACCCTCTTAATCCCTCAACACTCAATCCTCAACCCTTAAACCCTAATCCCTCAACCCCTATACCCTCTTAATCCCTCAACTCTCAACCCTTAAACCCTAATCCCTCAACCCCTCTAACCTCTTAATCCCTCAACCCCTCTAACCTCTTAATCCCTCAACCCTCAACCTCAACCCTTAAACCCTAATCCCTCAACCCCTATATACCATCTTAATCCCTCAACCCTCAATCCTCAACCCTTAAAGTCTAATCCTCAACCACTATAACCTCTAATCCTTAACCCTAAACCCTCAACCCTTAAACCAAATCCCTCAACCCCTATAACCTCTTAATCCTTCAACCTCAACCCTCAACCCTTAAACCCTAATCCCTCAACCCCTATAACCTCTTAATCCATCAAACCTCAACCATCAAACCTTAAATCCTAATACCTCAACCCCTATACCCTCTTAATCCCTCAACCCTCAACCCTCAACCCTTAACTAATAATCGCTCAACCCATATACCCTCTTAATCCCTCAAACATAAACCCTTAAACTCTAATCCCCCAACTCCTATACCCTCTTAATCCCTCAACCTTCAACGCTCAACCCCTTAAACCCCAATCCCTAAACCCATATACCCTCTCTAATCCTCAACCCAAACCCTCAACCTCTTAAACCCTAATCCTCAACCCCTATACTCTAACTCTAAACCCTCAACCCTCAACCCAAAAACCATAATCCCTCAACCTCTTATAACCTCTTAATCCTCAACCCCCAACCCCAAAACCTAATCAAACCCCATATCCCTCTAATCCCTCAACACTCAACCCTAAACTCCTTAAACCCTAATCCCTCAACCCCTATACCCTCTTAATCCCTCAACCCTTAAACCCTAATCCCTCAACCCCTATACCCTTTTAATCCCTCAACCCTTAAACCCTATTCCCTCAACCCCTATACCCTCTACCCTATACATTGGACCCTCAACCCTAATCCCCTAACCCTATACGCTCAATCCTCTACCCTCAACCTTAAACCCTCAAACCCTCTACCCTCTACCCTCTACCATATAAACCCTTAAATAATCAACCCTAAACCCTTAACCCTCAACCCTTAAACCCTAAAACCTTAAGCCCTCTACCCTCTACCCTCAACCCTAATCCCCCAACCCTTAAACCCTTAAACCAACTTAATAAACTCTCTACCCTAATCCCTCAACCCTCTTGACCCTTAATCCCTCAACCCTTAAACCCTAATCACTCAACCTCTATACCCTATTAATCCATCAACCCCTTTACCCTCTTAATCCCTCAACCATTAAACCCTAATCCCTCAACCCCTATACCCTCTTAATCCCTCAACTCTTAAACCCTATTCCCTCAATCCCTATACCCTCTACCCTATACATTAAACCCTCAACCCTAATCCCCTAACCCTATATGATCAATCCTCTACCCTCAACCTTAAACCATCAAACACTCTACCATATACCCTCTACCCTATAAACCCATAAACACTCAACCCTAAACCCTAAACCGTCAAACCATAAACCATTTAAACCCTCTACCCTCAATCCTCTACTCTCTACCCTCAACCCTAATACCCCAACCCTTAAAACCTTAAACCCACTTAGTAAACTCTCTAACCTAATCCCTTAACCCTCTTGACCCTTAATCCCTCAACCCTTAAACCCTAATCACTCAACCCCTATGCCCTCTTAATCCCTCAACCCTCAACCCTCAACCCCTATACCCTCTTAATCGCTCAACCCTCAACCCTCAACCCTTAAACCCTAATCCCTCAACCCCTATACCATCTTAATCCCTCAACCCCTATACCCTCTACCCTATACATTCGACCCCCAACCCTAATCCCCTAACCCTATACACTCAATCCTCTACCCTCAACCTTAAACCCTCAACCCTCAAACCCTCTACCCTCTACCCTATAAACCCTTAAACACTCAACCCTAAACCCTAAACCCTTAAACCATCTACCCTCTACCCTCAATCCTCTACTCTCTACCCTCAACCTTAATCCCCCAACCCTTAAACCCTTAAACCAACTTAATAAACTCTCTACCCTAATCCCTCAACCCCTATACCCTCTTAATCCCTCAACCCTCAACCCTCAACCCTCAACCCTTAAACCTAATCCCTCAATCTCTATACTCTCTTAATCCCTCAACCCTCAACCCTTAAACCCTAATCCCTCAACCCCTATACCCTCTTAATCCCTCAACCACTACACCCTATACCCTATACATTGGACCCTCAGCCCTAATCCCCTAACCCTATAACCTCAATCCTCTACCCTCAACCTTAAAACCTCAACCCTTAAACCCTCTACCCTCTACCCTCTACCCTATAACCTCTTAATCCCTCAACCCTAAACCCTCAACCCTTAAACCCTCTACCCTCTACCCTAAATCCTCTACCCTCAACCCTCAACCCTAATCCCCCAACCCTTAAACCCACTTAGTAAACTCTCTACCCTAATCCCTCAACCCTCTTGATCCTTAATACCTCAACCCTTAAACACTAATCCCTCAACCCCTATACCCTCTACCCTATACATTGGACCCTCTACCCTAATCCCCCAACTCTATACCCTCAATCCTCTACCCTAAACCCTAAACCCTCAACCCTTAAACCCTCAACCATATACCATCTACCCTATAAACCCTTAGACACTCAACCCTAAACCGTAAACCCTAAACCCTCATCAGTTAAACCCTAAACCCTTAAACCCTCTACCCTCTACCCTCAACCCTAATACCTCAACCCTTAAACCCACTTAGTAAAATCTCTACCCTAATCTATCAACCCCTATACCATCTACCATAAACATTGGACCCTCAAACCTAATCCCCCCAACCCTATACCCTCAATCGTCCACCCTCAACCCTCAACCCTCAACCCTTAAACCCTCAACCCTCTACCCTCTACCCTATACATTAAACACCCAACCCTCAACCCTTAATCCTCAATCCTCAACCCTCAAACCCTAAAACCTTAGCCTCGATACCCTCTACCCTATAAATTGGACTCTTAACCCCAATCCTTTAACCATATGTACCAAAAACCCGAATCCATCAACCCTATACCCTCAACCCAATACCCTAATCCCTCAACCCTATAGGTCATTAACCCTATACCCTTTATTCTCAACTCTCTACCCTATACATTGGGTCCTCAACCCTCATATATGTATGTCCCTCCCTCCTCTTCTCTCCTCCTCTCTATCCATCCATCCCTCCCTCTATACCGTAATCCATCAACTGTAAACCCTAAACCCTTAAACCCTTAAACACTCAACCTTAAACCCTCAACCCTTAAACCCTAAATGCTTAAACGCTTAAAACCTCTACCCTCTACCCTCTACCCTCTACCCTAAACCCTAATCCATCAACCCTTACACCCTTAAATCCAAGAAAACTCTCTACCCTAATCCCCAATCCCTCAACCCTTAATCCCTCAACCCTTAAACCCTAAACCCTCTACCCTCAACCCTTAAACCCTAATGCCTCAACCCCTATAACCTCTACCCTATACATTGGACCCTCAACCTTAATCCCTCGACCCTATACCCTATACCCTCAATCCTCAACCCTCAACCCTTAACCTTAAACCCTCAATCCTCAACCCTCATCCCTAAACCCTTAAACCCTCTACCCTCTACCCTATACATTAAACCCTCAACCCTCAACCCTTAATCCCTCAACCCTCAATCCTTAAACCCTAAACCCTCAAGCCCTATACCCTATACCCTCTACCCTTTACATTGGACCCTGAACCTAATCCTTCAACCATATACCCTCAAACCTATACCCTAAACCATCTACCCTCAACCCTAAATCCTTAACCCTAAACCCTTCAACCCTAAACCCTTAAACCTTCTACCCTATACCCTCAACCCTATACCCTCTACCATCGACTATATTCCCTCAACCCGCAACCCTTAAAACCTAATACCCTAGAAACTATCAACCCTATAGGTCCTCCACCCTAATTCCTCAACCCTATCACTTCTTCTCTATCTATACATCTCACCTCTCCCTCCCTCCCTCTCTCCTACCCTCTCTAATTGTCTCTATCTACCCTCTCCCTCTTTCTATGTACCCCTCGTTCAATCAATCCCTACCATCCTCTCTCACTCCTTCTATCCATATATCTCTATGTCCCTCCCACTCTCTCCCACTCCCTCTCTCTCCCTCTCTATCATGTCTCTCCCTACCACCCCCCCTCTCTCTCTCAGTTCTCTCCCTCTGGAAACCTACCTAGGTAACTCTCTCTGTCTCTCTCCCCTCTCTCTATCTATCCCTCCCACCCTACCTAGATAAGTACCTCTCACTCCACCCCCCTCTTTCTCTACCTCTATCAGGTCACTCCCTCCCACACCCTCTCCCTCTCTCAGGTCTCTCACTCACACTCCCTCTCTCTCCCACTCCCTCTCACTACCTATTTCTCAAGTCTCTCCCTCTCACCCCCCTCACACTCTCAAGTCTCTCCCTTTGGCACCCTACCTACATAACTCTCTCTTTCTCTTCATCTCTCTCTCCCCTCTCTCTCTCTCCTTCTCTCTCAATTCTCTCTCTCCCAGACCCCTCTCTCTCTCTCTCTCCCTCCCTCTATCCCTCCCACCCTACCTAGCTAAGTCCCTTTCACTCCAACCCCTTCTCTCCCACTCCCTCTCTCTTAAACTCTCACTTCCACCCCCTCTCCCTCTCTCTAGACTTTCTCTTAAAATTCTCCCCCCCTCTAAAGACATACATAAATACATACATACTTACATACATACAAGCATAATACATATGTACATACAATCATACATACATACATGTGTAGATACAATCTTACATACATATAGGCATACATACAATATACATGCATTGATACATATAGGCATATGTACATACATACAAGCATGCATACATGCATACATACATGACATACAAGCATACATGTACATACAAACATACAAATGTATCAGCATACATTCAATAGACTGGCATTTAACATAAAGGAGGACATAATGCGAGCGCGTTATAACACACTTGCGTTATGTCCTGGTTGACATGTTTTTTGCAGAAGCAAAAAACCATGTCAAAACTGAGATATAACATGAGCACGTTATAACGCACTCGCATTATATCTTTCTTTGGAAATACCCAAGCCTTAGGATTGGTATTTTCTTTGGAATACCAACCCAAAGGCTTGGAGGGCATTCTCAACAACCAAAGACGTGTTTTTGCAAATTATACAATATTTCACATAATCGAGTTCGTGCTCACAGTCAGGATTGCACGTGGTTCAATATCAAACAAATCAAACATTTGGGTAATGTTACGTTCTCTCTTATCTATCCAACGATGTAATTTTTTTCACTTTCTAACAATGTTAAGTCTTTCATCCATAATTTCTTTTGTTTGTATGTCTCTTTTTTGGCAAAAAGCAGTGTTTAGTGTTTTCTCATTATAAATTAACCGCTCATCAAAATTTCAAATAAGTTATATTTTTAGAAACTAGACTCCATTCTACAAATTTAAAAAAAAATTAAATTTTTCAATTACTTTCCAAAATTTGTAGGGGTAGCATGGCCAAAATTCTGTTTTTCAGGAAGTGTCCACTTCAAAAATTAGTAAAAAATCAAATATTCATTAAAAAATTATCATAAAAATCATGCATCAACTACATACTATTAGCTAACTTCTGACCGTTGTGATTTTAAAAATACTAAAAAAAAGTTCACCGTATGAGGGTCATACAAGAGTTGTTATGTTATGTTTTTCTGACAAAAACAACACAAATTTGTGTACGCCCCTCTTTTAAACCCCTTAATCTCAACCATTTTAAAAATAAATTAGTAGTTTAGAAAGTACACTCGGAGCACTCGATCCTTGTTTTTGTTCCATCTCAAAATTTTGAGTGTAACTATCCTCAATTTCACATCCAAGGTTAGTATTTCCTGATTTCAAAAAAAAAATTGTTCACTTAAGTCCCCTTTTTGGGAACCATCTTGGTGCACTTACCCCATGAACTGTTGACATTTTCTCATATGAGAGAGAGAGTATCATTGAGAAGGTTCTAGCAGGTGGAGGTAACCTATCGTGATGAAATCATGCAAGTGCACTTAGACTCATATAGTTAGGTTGCATATGTGTGTGTGACTAAGAATAGACATTTCATGTTCTTATATTTGAATAATTGCATTATTTTACAAATGAATCTTATATATAAATTATATGAGAATGAAATTTCTTTATAAAAATCTAGGTTAATTGAATAATTGGGTAGCTCATGTTAGCATTGGGTCATGAGCCAAACTTATTACAAGAATGTGCTACTTGTTGATATATAGTTGCATTAAGATTTTTTCCAAAATGAACCCAAACAAAATAGGGATTGACATAGTAATGTAAACTAATATTTTATTTAATTATTATTGTGATAAGATAATAAAATTACAAAAATGATATTACATCTTAACATTACTAGTACTGTAATAAATAGATGAAAAGTAATTATCCTATTACTATTTTTTATTATATTTTAATATTGTATGCTAATACTTTTATTTTATTTAAAATAAAAGAAAGATAGAGTGACACTAATATCAATATCATTATTAAAAAGCATATATTAAGAAAGGTATGATTATAATTTAGTTCATCTTAAAGAAAAGGAAAAAAGGAACTAAAGTTATAGGTTAAATGGAAAGCTAAACATAAAATTAGCCTCCCACATGCTTGCTTCCAATATTCACATGAATGCCTAACGTGGCTAGTGAGGGTTGTGAAAATTGGCTCGACGTTGGCACTTGCATTTATTTAAAAGTGAGACTTTTGTCAAAGGGGGATTATTATTTTTGTTTTGGGGAAAAATCATCTGAAAGAAGATGTGCATTGGGAATGTGGGAGACACTCTGAGCAAACTATAGGCTGGGTCGTGGGGGTTTCATGCTTCCTTGGAGTAGTATATTAGTCTAATGACCTTTCAGTACCTCTGGCATTGTAATCACTAGTTCTAAAACAACAGTGATATTTATTAAGTTGGCACCTTCATTCTATGTACGTTTGCTATAAGTCTATTGTTTTTTCTATTTCTATACATTCCGAGTGATCAGATTTGTGAAACCAACCATAGTTAGCACCCATAAATCACTGTTAAAGCACTATCTTGTCACCCAGATATTGTTGTTAGCATTATGTTATCAATTTAGGTATTTATTATAACATGTCATCAATTCTGGAGCATATAATGAGCATGTATTGGTCTGCTATAAGTTTTTGAGCAATCTTTACTTCGTAACAACAATATATAATACCTAAAATTAGTCAAGTTTCGGAGGTCTAAAAATGTAATTTATGCATGCATTTAGTAATCTCAGTCTAGATTGAATATGCTATTTCTATAGGATTTATATATTCTAAGTAATGGAACTTGATTACTATCACATATGCAAAAAAAATTTTAAAATTTGAATATTCATCAAACTTGAACATGAATCGAAAAACTTCACCTTGTCCAGAAAGAGATATTACATTAAATGTTGTCAAAAACTTAATTTTCTAGTTCTTTTTTATTGTTTGTGGTTAATTCATGTTGAGTTTGAATTACATGGAATTTTTAAAATACACATGGATTTAGATAGAGTAACAGTTGGATGTTAATATTGTATTGATTAGCATATCTAAATGACATGATTTTCATGTACATAGTGCAAAACATGTCTACAATTTGTGACATTTTTTTTTACTTCCATGATCTTAAATGCCTTTAATGTTACCCTCATGAGAGTACTAATATCCAATTGAAATAATTGTTGGTAAATTTCATAAAACCCATGAACTATGAATTTTATAAGGGCACCTTTGAAGGATGACCCTGCAAAGTGTACTAGAGAAGTAAACACAAATTTTGCAAACAGTTGGTCGAGTTAACATAAACTCATATAAAATACAAATAAATGGGTTGAATTATAGTTGATAAGAACTTTCTAACCCTCGGATCCATCGTTCCAAGTGGTAAATGAAGCATTAGTTTGAAACTAGCAAGACTATCTTGTTATCATATTGTTGTTCTGGGAATCTAGTGAGTTTTATTATAGAAAAAACTGCTCTTACATGGTTGGGATCCCTGCAAAAAAAATTCTCAGTTTTGTTTATCATTCTTCCACCTTTCCGAAACATATTGAAGTTTTGAAATTGACCCAATAATGTAAAAGTTATGCCTATTTAAACATTTTCTTCTTTTATTGCAATCAACAGGCTACAAATTGATAAGTGATTGCATGATGAAGACATGCAATCCAATAGGTGTGCTCACTATATTTAAATGTATTATTTTATAATAGGTGAACATATTGAATAATATTAATCCTCGCACTAATTTCTTGAAAGGGGTCTAAGTGTGAGGAGTTAGAAAATAAGGAGGTAAGACACTTTGTCTCCTCTATCAAGTAAGTGAAGTTGGGAGTTATGATTATATTATAAAATTGTTATAATGTTTACTAGGTAAATGTTATTGCATTGGGAAATTATTTGTACCAGTTCTAGTATGGGCATATCCTTTGGAGATATTGTTTAGTCCTTCTTGTAGAATGTTAGTTAGGGTAAGTGAGATGGTCAAAATATTCTATGCTAAGAACCTTGATTGCCATTGATCACCTTCATAGATCCATTGTTTGGAGTGTCTTACATTATCTCCATAGAAATGTGTACAATGGATGAATGCATAAGATATGAATCGCATTAGCATGTAGGAATTCTAGCTTGATAGTGATTCACATAGTGAATTGGATTCCATCATGCATATTGGCCACACATTGCTAGATCCTTATGATGGATCGGGCTTCTCTAGTGGAGTAGCATGGGGAAACTAATTCTTTGTGGTAGGTTGGATATCACCTTGATGATCCTCTCTCTCTCTCTATATCAGTTTATGGAAGAAGGAAACCAAGAATGCTTTTGATACAAGTGTTATTGCATTTACTTATTTTTATAGATTTTCCCTTACAATTCTGAAATTGTTATGGAAGAGCATGACTAGTATTCATCAAATTGATTTGATTTTAGTTTTAAAGATATTGAATAAATTGTAGATAGACTTGTGTTAATAGTAGTAGTTAGGGAACCATTTTATTTTTTAATTAGTTCTTTCTTGAGTAATTATTCACTAATTTATATACTTTATTAACGTTTAATTGGGTGGTTGTTACATAGGATTCATTAATTAAGGCTTGTGGATGTAAAATAAGGCTAATTAAAGCATAAAGAAGCCCAATTAATTAATAAAACCCTAGATTAGTGTGAAAGTATAAGAAAACACTTTACAACACCATAAATAAGGGACAATTAAGTCCATTTAGTTCACAAGGTATCAAACAAGTGTGAAAATGTAAAGGGATACATTTTTCTACACTACAATATGTATTGGGTTGAATGGCTAGATTTAGTAGATGACATTGATTGTGCAACGTGAGGATAATTATGAGATTTGGATTGATTAATTGGACCCATGGATATAATTTAAAAGTAATTAGCCATGTGGATTGTATACTAGGTAGGGGATCCAAATATTTATGGTTTGATCTATAATTTATAATTATTGATCATGTGTTTAGCTTATATGTATTCTGGTATGCTTAGGAATGTTGAAAATTTAGATTGCTAAGGAGAAAACCTATTCTAGCAATAAGGGCAATGGTATTGGATGGATAGAAATATGTGATCATCAAAGGTGATAATACATGAAAGCATGGTATTAAAGATGTAAAGGGGTGTAGGATGGTATTTCCAAGGACTGCATCACATAGGAATGGTGTTATCATATTATAAGTATGCCACTATTTATGATGTTATGTTTAGATGTATTGAAGTATTTATCATACATGTTTCAAGATCTCATTTAATTCTTTATCAAGGTCAAAATAAATAAAATAAGGATATGTATGAATGAATCTAAATGTAGATGGATCAAATGATATAATAGTATGGGATTTATGATTAAATAATGAATGTGATGAGTGGATCAAAGAAGCTTACCCCCAAGTGTATCATATGGATAGGAAATATATTTATTCTTGATGACTATAAAAAAATATTCATCATGGTACTTGGCCAATGCACCATCAATTTTTTTTTCACAATTGGGGACTTTTTCTCATTACTTTCTTTATTCTTCTTTTTTTTTTTATTGTCATACATGATGCCTAAAATTATTTTTTCATTATGCTGAGTACTCCAAGGTTCCATAGAAATGGATTTCACCGAAGGATTTTTTTATTTTTATGATTTTCTTTCCATTTTTATCAATTTTTTACTTTTTGGTATTTTTAAAATCACGTGTCTACTTCCTTTGTAAGATAATAATATGACAATATACAAGGCCAATTTATGTGGATTAGACTAATCGTGCTATTTTTAATGCATGTCATATGTGATATTTTAAAATTATCATGTTTTCTTCTCTTGGTGTGTTGCTAAGGAAAATAGAGTGATTGGTAGGTTATAGAAAATTTTATATGAAAGGATTGTAGTGATGGAGATATGTAGCATAGTTTGTTGGTGTAGGTAAGAGGGTTGGATGAAAGGATGGTAATATGAACGAATGCATAATTTTATTTGAATTAGTTTGAGGTTGGCCCAATGATTTCACACACCATTCTAGGTTTAGAGATGGATTCTTCTGTAAAATGTGATGGTCACTTTGGGTTTTAGAATTTTAGGCTTTGTTAGCTTGGGAGATTGAATTTTTTTCATGCTCATGGAGATAGATTCCTTTAATTTTGAAGTGAGTATTTTTATTTCCATATTTTAGAACACAAATGATTTTTTTGGTTCGAATTATTGGATCTTTGCTTCAATATTTGGATTTCTTGGATTTAGGATTGTTGGATTTTTGAGTCCAAGTGGATTTATTATTTTTGATATTTTGGGATTATGCACCACTATCCTATGGATTTATATTCATGGAATTTTTCTTTGAGTTCCTTATAATTTAGAACCCATATGAACTTTGGAGTATGAGAATTTTAGATTTTGGGATTTGGGGTTTTAGATTTGTAATGGAAAGCATTGGTGTATGCGAATTTATGATACATGTAGAGTTTTAATCCTTTGGTTGTAAAATTATTTGTATTGATGCTATTTAGGTCGTAATTATTTAGATATATGATCAATGATCCTTGACAGAGATGTGATCTTGAAGTCCCATGAAGGTGGTGATAGATTGATATTCTTGAGTTGATGATTAAGGTTAGTAATGGGGTCGATGAAAGATTAGTGATGGGGGTGATGAGATTTATAATAGGATTGGTGAGGGGGTAGTGAGGGGATTGAAAGGATTGTGGTAGAAAATTCCTTGGAAGAGTGATGGTGGGGACCCATTTTCATGGTGGGATAAGTTTCCCTAGTGATTGTTTACTTCCAATAGAAACTAACATTAAAACCATTATTTTTCTATTTGGGAATGTTACATAAGGTAAAGGATTCAACCTCCATGAGAAAATAATCTTAGAACCTTGGTTTGAATTTCTTTGGAAAAAATAACATTATTCTCCAATCACTTTGTTCCAAACAGACAACAAAACATCTATTTCTCTATGTCTAATTAGAGCATTGTGGTGTTCTACATTCTATCCTTTAAATCACACATATATGATTATATAATGAAAATATTGGGGTCAATCTACATTAATTATGCTATCAACTTATATCCTTCACCTAATGTTTCAATGGTGTTGTCGCTATCATGCTCGAGGCAACAATTTATCACTTGAAAAGTTATAGAGTATATGCTACTACTCGAATCTGTATGATTCTTACACATGATCGATCGAGCATGCAAACACACACACACATATACATGCCACCGAAGGAGTAAAGAGAATATATTCATAAGTCGCAAGGGTCTCATATACCCTCGACCTTTTATGGTCGATATTTTTTCTGCCACAAATTGATATAGTACATGCATTATTGTTTACATAAACATTACACCAGTCACAATAGAATGGTAGCATCGTTCCTATCTATATTATGAATGAAGCTTGATCATTCAACACAAAATGGAAATAACAGTATGACATAGGGATACATTCCCTAATACATATTCATATGTTTAAAGACTGATCTTGGTCAATAAATATTTACACTGGGTCGATAACATTCATCCACACTAAGCTCGAATAGGATGAGGTATATCGTCTATCATCCTACAACATTGTTGGCATTATTATCCCCCCATTAACATACACATTGTCAGAATGGATCATTCTAGGTCGAGGTTTACACTCGAATCATCCATACCATTTTGCCCCATGAAACAATATACATACTTATTACTACAAACGTAGATATCATTCGAATGGGTATCATGGGTGGTCAAAATCAAAGATGGTGTTTCCATCATAGAGAACATATCAATGTTATCAAGATTGAAGATAAAATAACATGTAGGCTGGAGATCAAACACAAACCTTCCAATTGATCATGCTTTTGCATGTCATTACACACAACGAAGGTCAGAAATGGGGTTTTCATCCCCCCCAAACATGGATTTCTATATTTTCACAACACACAAAATGGAAACAAATCCAAAAGTATGAAATAAAGATAATAACAGGGTTCTTGATTTCTGATTAAGTTGATCTTTGCTCAAGGGATAAGGAAAAATTAATTATTTTGAAGGAATTTTTTTAAGAAGGCATTGTTCTTACCTCTTGTCTACAAGATTGATGCTCTTTCCTCAATAAAATGGAAATAGCTATCTCCCCTCTTCGTTCTTTTCCTTCTATTGCTTTTTTCCTCAATCACCTCCCTAGCTTTTGCTTGATTGACTCCTCTAATTCGAAATTACCACTATCTATGTCCTTTGATTCCTTGCATTCTATTCTTCGAGTGCTCTTAACTCTCCATACCTCCACTATCTAGTCGCCCCACTCCCTTGTCATTGGCACTATCCATCCATTCCAATATGGAAGGGGTCGGCATTATGAAGGGGGTTATATGAATAATCACCGTCATTGCTCCTTCTATATAATTTATTAAGGATTTTCGAATAAGAAAAAACACTTATCACCTAAAATTGGGTATAATATAATTGCATATATTTATGTATATATGTATTTGTAATTATTTCTCTTACCATGGATTTATTTTCTCAAATCTTTTAAAAGGACCAATTATTCAAATCATTCTCTTGCAAGGAAACAATATGTAAATAGTTTTATATTGCATTCCACAATTTTTTTTCCTTTTTCTCTAAATATGGAATTAACTTCGAATAGACAAGGTAAGGAAAATAATTCCATGAATTTTTTTCTTTCATTTAAGTTACCTATTTATTCATTCATGATTCATACAAGCAAGAATGATATTTTTCATTTACAAGACAAATGCAGATGTTATGGTCTATTGTGGTGTGTGAGATTCCAGATTCCATTCTTGCTTATTGTTCATCATCTGGCTAAGCATCCCTACCTCAACCATGTTGTTGTTCTTCAACTTGTTCCTAAATAAAAATTCTTGCACTTGCAATTGTTCATCAGTAACCTTTAATCGATAATCATTATAAAATAATTCTCTTAAATCATAAAATTGAAAGATAATCATTTTTCAAATATTATTGCATTTATCAAATCCCATAAATACTAAATGATAAATTCAATTTTTCAAATATTTTAATTACTTTAACATTATTAAATGAAAGCAATGAAATTGAGATGTGACACCTTGATAGTTCCTGATTGTGCACTTTCTCTTTGTGATTTGATACTTGTTACTTTGGAAGTAAGACAAAAATATATCATTAGTTGACTTGGATGTATTAGGATCTTAAAATTTCTTATCTACGAGGAATCCAAATTGAATAAAGGTAGTTTTTCCTAATGGATAATATGGTACTTCTTTGATGGGGTTGTTGGGGCTTTCAGAGGATGTTTATTTTTTAATAGTATCAGTGGGGTTGATGGAGTTTCTTTCACCTTGAGTGAGTTGTGGAAAAGTTTGATGAT
The DNA here is from genome assembly GCA_007115665.2 of Sequoiadendron giganteum. Classification (NCBI taxonomy): domain Eukaryota; kingdom Viridiplantae; phylum Streptophyta; class Pinopsida; order Cupressales; family Cupressaceae; genus Sequoiadendron; species Sequoiadendron giganteum. Next base: position 248,136,274 of record CM021106.1, on the reverse strand, counting down.
GCATGGGACAAGATTATTGATGCCTATTTTGTGATGTATATTTTTTCCTTTAATATTTATGTTTCCATAATCAATTAAATTTTGAATGCATCTCTTTAAATATAAGCATCAATAAGTAGGATGTTTATATATTTTATGAGGCTTATGAATCTTGGATTTTATGATTAACATGAAAGAGGAATACTGACTCTATTTATCCTTTTGCATGGAATGATTTTTGAGATTGGTAAGGCTAGGATAATTTTTGATGATGCTAAACATGTTCATACTTATGAGGTTCGTTGCACAAATACTTAGATTCATGCTTTTGATTCCTTAATAGTAGTGTTGTCACTTGGATTTGCACCCTTTCCAAGTACCTTACTTAACAATCCAATGAAACATGGGATGATCTTATAGAATGTGGGCTCTAATAACTTGAGATCAACTTCTAGAGAGAGATGGTTCCCTTGGTACTCACCTAATTTAACCTATGTTACTATTTATTAAGAAAAAGGATGGGGAATGATGTAAAATGAAATATAAAACTTAATAAAGTGATGCACCAATATTCATTGAGACCTATGCTACTATTTAGAAACACAAATTCCCAATTACTTAGCCAATATTTACAAAACTCAAATGTTTTACATGATCATTCATCAGTACTTCATAAAAACTTGGAATGTTTACAAGTTAGAAGGAAATCCAGGTATACTTTCACAAATAAAGAATGCTAGCATAAACAACATAACTTATGACCTATATAAGACATGTACTTTCTATCAAAAGGTGCTAGAATGAGACAAATATTTGAGGATTTACACATAAAACCTCATAAATATGTATTAATCATTCATCTACACATAATGAAACAACTATTAATAAGGAAAAATCATTGATTTTTTTAATATAAATGGTGTTCTTATAGCTATATACAAGCATGAGAATTGTACGAATTGAAATGTTGTTCTAGCTTGAAATAACCTTGAAAAATTTATAATATAATAGCCAATAATAGCCATAAATGCCTCCAAATGAAACTAGGCTTCCTACATTCTCCCATTTGAAGAGTAAATATGACAGACTTAAAGACTTCTCAAGGCACTTCATGCTTTGAATTGGTTATTTTACCTCTTTTGCATGCCTAAGAATTACTTCTTCTATTTGAATCCTCTAAACTCTCCAACAAGGTGTTGGTAAGAGATAATTCTAACCTTTTCAACTACTTTTTATCTTGTTTGTTACTAGAAAGGCTCCTATATGCTTTCCCACTATTAAAACTAGTCATAATTATCCCAAACTTCCTCCTAAATACTCTCTAATTGTTTCTTTAATCCTCTAAAGACGTCACTAAAGAATAGGACATCCTTTATCAATTTTTTTGAGGGAAATAAAACCCATTATGGCATTGGATAAAGAATTTTAAGTGTTATTTGTTTGATTGTAGACTCATATCTCTTTGTTGAGATTGAATTTTAGACTTAGTTGACTTCATTGATATCCTTTGATCTTGTTTTTGATATTAAATAAGGGAAAGGACCTTGATCCTAATAGTACAAAACAATAGGAGAAAAAAAAAGGCCCAACAACCCCAACCAACCAAACACCTATGAACTAAGAAGGCACATAGGCCATACTAAGATCAAAATAACATAAAAAAGCACTATTGTTTGGTGTTTTTGCACAACAACAACTCAGATAAAATAAAAGTTGTCCTTCTCTCTTGAAAGGTTGGTCTCTATGATCAAAGAGATAATCCCAAGTTCTCACGAGTGTCAGGTTATGATAATGTAGTAGAAAAAAATCAGTGATAAAATGTGAAAATGTTGGTAATCACAAGGGGTCTTACGAACAAATGCTCGAAGCTCTAAACTCATCAGATTTTAAGATATATTGATGCTCAAATTTCTAGTTCTAACCATATAAATAAAGAAACAAAAAAAGATGAGGGTTTTAGAAGTCCTAATGTTAACACTACTTCTAAGATTAACCATGCAAATGATGAAATACTTGGAATGGACCAATCCCTTAAAATAATTTTTGTTCAACCTGGGCTATACTTGCAATCTTGCAGAAAATAGTGCAATCTTCTAAGGTATTAAAGATTTTTAGGCTATGGGCATTCATTCAATATGACTGAATGAATATGTATAGTTGAACTAAGAACATGAATATGAGTTGCAGGTTGACCTTGCACAACATTCCCACAATCAAGAAGTTTCCCAAAGTATGAACCAGGGATTGCTACAACACTCCCAACATTAAATCACAAACATTACTAATTAAACCTAAGATATATCCAAACATTTCCAAGTGATTTAAAAGATAGAACAAGAAACATGCAATATTATTCAATGCAAAGAGGGCACCAGTCATAGCACAATGTCTGCACTTTATATTAAATCATCATATTAGCAACAATTCTGGTATGTTACAACACTTGCTTGAAATGTGAAAACCAACCTCTAACCTTCTAACATGCTACTATACTACTAAATCTCATGATTACAAGTCTTCTGACTTAGTTGCCAATCCAGATCCAACCTAGCCTATTCCAACCTAACCCCAACCCTTACAAATGAGGCAGAGTGCCATGCTTATAGAAAAATGGGCCTACATGAAATAGAGCTAGGGTTACAAGGAAGCTCGACCACACATCAAATCGGCTCGGACAACTAGAAATAACCTGTCGTCAAGCACTGAATGCAGAAAGGAGCCCCATCAAATAAAATTGGGATTGCACAAAGTCAGGGGAACGGATCCTCGATCCACGCCCACCAAAAGACTTCACCCGTGCAAACAACCATGTGTGCAAAAACACCAGTAGGAACACGAGCCACCGATCGGACCCAAGTTGGGAAAATAAATGACTCATATCAAACAAAGCTAGGTTGAGTCCCCTCAGATCATGTATTCTTGCCATTAATGGCCACCAACCAAATCATCCTTGTATGCAAGAGTGGGTTTCATGATAGCAACTGCAAAGTGTAGTTGACTGCACCCGCAAATCATGCCAAATCTTCAAAGTACATCCAAAAACCCCAACTTGATCCAACCTCCAATCAAACGGGCCACCATTAATGCCCAAGCATCATCAAAATCCAAGAAGATCAATTAGAGTTCATAAGGCAAGAAAATCAAGCATAAACCCAGGCAGAGGTAGAACTAGAGACAGGTGGAGGCAGAGCCATGAGCAAAACAAGAACAAAGACCCAAGATAGGCAAAGGAGGAGACATAATGAGAATAGAGAGGAAAATGAAATAGGCGGCAAAAAAACCCACCCCGTGGAAGCGGAGGCGGAACGGGAACCAAAATAGGAACCAAAGGGAAATAGTTGGAAACAAAACCCACCCCAGTGAAAGCGGACGCGAAACGAGAACCAAAATAGGAATTGAAGGGAAATAGGCAGAAACAAAATACACCCCTATGGAAGCGGAGGTGGAATGAAAACCAAAGTGAGAACCGAAGGGAAACAGGCGTAAAACAAAACCCACCCTAGTGGAAGCAGAGGCAGAACAAGAATGGGAAAGGAACCATGAACTTTGCCAAAGTTCAAAGCTAAATTCCATCCCAGTCCTAGCCCCAACAAAATGACAGAAAAGAAAACTGAAGAAAACCCAAGGGCAGAGAACCAACCCGAAGGCTGAAGACAAACAAAACAACAAAAAAAGAAGAACGCGGTAGGTGGAGCCGAAACGGGAATGAAGACATTACCGAGAACTTAGCCAAAGTTCAAAGTTTCGATCCATCCTAGTTCTGCCACCGAAAAGCAAAGAAAAAAGCAAAGCAAAGAAAAAACTAAGGGAGGAAAACCAACCCTTAGGATGAAAACAAACAAAATGAAGAAGGAAGCAAAAGAGCGGCAAGGAAGTTGAGCCGGAACGGGAACAAAGACGGAACTAAGAACTTAGCCAAAGTTCAAAGTTTGGTCTCATCCCAGTTTCTCCCCTGACAGAACAAAAGGAAACAAGGAAAATAAGGGAAAGCTAAGGGAGGAAACCAACCCTTAGGACCCAAACAAAAACACCAAGGGAGAAAACAAAAGGAAAAAGAAGACCACCCCAGAGAGGACATCCGCAAGGCCCCAAAACCACCAGCAACTCAACACAAAAGGCAACCACAACCAAGGCAAGCACCAAAGACCAAAACCCAAATATTTCAAAGATAAGCACAAAAAGAGGGGGGGCAAGCCGCAATAATAGGACAAAGGGAAGGCCAAGAGAGGGTCCCCACTTTCAGAGGAGCGTGTGTGCAAAACTGCACAACAAATGGTGACTCTACTGGGGAAATGGTCTAGAGCATTTCGATGACAAACTGGCATCATGAACTCAGAATCTTTGGTTTCATTCCAAGCATCAAGTTACAAATAGACAAGGTTTCAGAAATCACTAACAAGCCAACCTTTCCTGTACCAGGGTCAAAGTGTGTGCTTATGCATTCATTTTCCTTTCCTAAGTTGCAATAAGGACCAAATTCAGTCTGACAAGGCTACCTAAGGATTCTAACTCCAAAAGAAACTTGGATAGAGCCTCACTGCCAGTCAGGCGTCTATATCCCCAGTGAGGTTATCATTGTGACCCTCCCTAACATAGCTCTACTGCTAGCAAGGTGTCCATAGCCCCGATAGAGATACTAGGATACCCTTGAAAAGGTGAACATTTTTTATTTTCAATATTTTCTTTTCTTTTTTGATATTCTCTTTTGAGATTTTCTTTTAAAGCTTTACTTTTCACCTTGTAGGAAGTGAAGCCCACACTCAAGGATGAGAACCACATCGGCATTGGAGAAAAATTTAAGATTTTCACCCAGTCAGACCTCCTAAAGACCATACACAACCTTGAAATTCTTTAAGATTTGTGTGAAGATATAAGACCCAAATGCATTCTAGAATTCAACTTAGTCAAGTGACACTTACTTCTAGCCCATGCACCATCAGATGAAGGAAATCCACTAGTTTGAATGACTCTGAAAAGATGATAAGAGTTTGTAAATGAAATCCCATAGAAGATCCAGACAAGAAACCAGTTATATAGATGCAACAAGCCTAGAGGAAAGTAGGACAATCCCACAAAGCAAAGAAGCGGGGAAAACCAACCCAAGCAGACCAAAGAAAACCAAAATTGGAGCAGCAGAAAAACAAAGCAAAAACAAAAAGAAACCCAAACCAAAAGCAACAAGAAAAATAACAGAAAGGAAACCTAATCTACTTGTGTACAAGGACAGAGCTGAGAACAGCTCAAGACTGAAAATAATGCTTCAAATACTACCCATTGATAGGCAATGGGATATCTCCTCCAGTGAGGGTTTTCAAATGGAAGGCATTATCTCCCAGAATCTCTGCAATGTCATAAGGGTCAAGCCAAAGTTTGTCAAATTTTCCATGCTCCCCCTTTTTATCATGGGATTTATCCCAGTAGAGAACCAAGTCAGAGATTCTAAAGTCTTTCACCTTGCCTCTCCTATCAAACCATCTTTTCACTATACCCTGATGTTTGGCAAAGTTATCTAGGGCTTCATCTCTTCTCTCTTAAAGGTGTAATAACTCAGTTAAGTAGGCTTCATGCTTATCCTCTCCATCATAATATTCATTGATGAATTGAAGGGTAGGGATCTTCAGCTGGATGGGAAAGAAAGGTTCCAATCCATACACTAAGTGATAAGGAGAGGTTCCTAAGGATGCTTTCTGTCTAGTGAGGTTTGCCCAAAGAGAAAATTGGAGCTCGGTATGCCAATCCTTGGGATTATTTTCTAGTACTTTTTAGATGACTGTCAATAGGTTTTTATTGGAAGACTCGGCCAAACCATTCCCCTGTAGATAGTAATTGGATGCAAATTTTATCGTAATTCCATGGCCATAAGCCCAATTAGAAAACTTTAAAGATGCAAATGCAGAACCATTGTCACAAACTATAGCCAATGGACAACCAAAGTGATTAATGATACCTGATTCTATGAAATTGATTACTACTTTAGAAGTGCATTGTTTGCAAGCAAGAGCTTCAGTCCACCTAGTAAAATAATCAGTTATGGTAAGAATATACTTGTGGCCTACGGATGAAGATGGGTTGATTGGACCTATGAAGTCCATTCCCCATTGTGCAAATGGTTTTACCTCTATGATAGGTCGAAGTGGAAGAGTTGCACATCTCTCCCTGCTTGTTGTAGTTTGACACACATGGCAAGTTCTCACGTGGTGATGTGTGTCCTTGCACAAGGTAGGCCAATAATAGCCTACCCTTAGAATATGATTTGCAGTGGAAGGTGTTGAACCATGGCCTGTGCCATATTTATCATGAAATTCAGTCATTACTCTCCCTGCCTCTTCTTTACCTAGGCATCTCAGGTAGACACCTTCATGTTTTCTCTTGTATAGGGTAGCTCCCTTCATCATAAAACTGTCACTCTTCAAATGTAGAGCTCTCCTTTGTACTGAATTAAGGTTTTTGGGACATTGCTGATTCAAAAGATAGTAGATAATGTCATCATACCAATCGCCCAGAGAAACATCCTCAAGATCATAATGCTGGGCTACAAGGCCATGACCCATTTTTGCCATTGTCTTGGTCAGTCCCTACCCTCTTACCAACTTCATGGGTTAAATTTCAATATCATGTTCTTGTAACAAAGTCACCCACTTGGCTCTACGTTCACCCAACTCATTTTGCATCAACAATAGCTTGACTGTAGGATCAGGGACTATAGCAAAGACCTTGTTTCTCAGTATATAGTGCCTAAACTTCTTCACAGTTTGGATCAAGGCATAAGCCTACTTTTCAAAGTTAGGGTACCTCAGTTTGACATCTTTCAGAGGTGCACTCATGAATGCTATGGGATGTTCATTTCCTTGATCATACGTTTGTGTCAACAAGCCTGCACAAGAGTGATCAGAAGCAAATGAATAGATGTAGAATGGCTTAGCATAATTAGGACTTACCAAAATAGGGGCCTCAACAATAGCTCTCTTGATTTCTACAAATGCTTCCTTATCCTCTATATTCCATTCAACCTTTGATTCTTGCTTCAACATGGCATTGAATGGTTTGACTATTTCTGTAAATCTAGTGATAAATTTCCTAACAAAGTTAATCTTGCCAAAGAATGACTTCATTTCTTTCTTGCTTGCATGGGGTTAAATTTTCAGTATAGCCTCCACTCGTTCAGGATCAATGGCAATACCTTGTTCTGAAATAACATGTCCTAACAACTTTCCCTCAGTGACTCTGAAGATGCACTTCTTTGGATTAAGTGAAACACCAAATTCCCTGCACTTCTGGAATACTTTGCATAAATTTGCAACATGATCACTTCTCCTCTTGGAAAAGACTGTCAAATCATCCATGTAGATGATTATGCACTTGCTAATGATGTCCTTAAAGGAAATATCCATATCTCTTTGGAATGCAGCTCCAACATTGATTAATCCAAAGGGCATTCTTTGATAAGGAAAGGTTCCTCATATTGGACCATGACTTGATTGTATCCAGAGTACCCATCCAAAAAGCATATCATCTGAGATCCATTGACAACCTAAAACACCTCATCCAGTGAAGGGACTGGATAATTATCCTTTTCTGATGCTCTGTTTAGGTTCCTGAAATCAACACATAGTCTGATTTCTCCATTTTTCTTTCTAACTAGAACTAGCTTTGCGATCCATGTTGAATGTCTTACTGGAAATAAGATTTGTGCGGAGAGTAGCTTCTGCACTTCCTTCTGAATAATGGGCTCTAGTAAAGCATTAATTGGTCATTGTCTTTGCTTGAATGGCTTAACATTTGGCTTGAGGGGAATAGTATGTGTAATGATCGAAGTGTCATATGTCCTCAAGTCATCATAACTCCAGGCTATCACATCCTGATATGTTTGCAAGGCATCAATAATTCGTTTCCTCTCCTCTGGAGTGCACACCTTACCAATAAAGACATTCTTGACATCACTTCGGGTCCCCATGTTGTATGTTTCACACTGACACTTGAGGGATTCCCTTTTCATTTTCTGCTCCTGATCTCTGATCCTATCCAAATCAAAGATCCTTTTCAATTGCACCATGCCTCTTGGGATGGTATTAGTCTTTAGATTGAGGCCCCTTCTAGGTCAATTTCGGCCTCTTGAGGCTCAAATTCATCAATTACTTGTGAAGAAAATACATCACAACTAGTGATAAAGTCAAGAATATGCTTATCATCTTTGAATACCTGAAAATTGGTGACATTTTTAGGCACCGAGGGTACTGGAACAAGTTCCACAGTGAACTTCTTTAAGCCTGAAAGTGATAAGGGCTGCAACATACTTGTTACTTGCGTGAGAGAATCAACAGTCTAATTCTTACCCTGAGGTATCAGCTGAATGTTGAAGGCATCAAAACCTTCAATAAGATCCCAAATTATGTGTCTATAATTAGCCATCCTTTTTTCATGACATGAGTATTGTTTTCTCACTTTCCTGACCACTAGCTCGAAATCTCCAAACACTTGCAGGATTTTAACTTTCTTTCTCAATTCCATTAGTAACCCATGAACTAGAGCTTCAAACTTAGCTACATTGTTAGTGCATTGGAATTGGAGTCTGTGAGCAGCAAAGTACATTTTACCTTTAGGACTGATCAGCTCAAGCCTTGCTCTAGCACCTTGCTTGGATTTGGATCCATCAAACCTTAATTTCTAGTAGTCATTAGCTCCTTCTTTTCTTGGGATACCTTTTTCCTTGTTGCCACCCAGAGGCTCTTTAGGAGGTTTTGGATCCTTCCCCTTTTGAATTTTTTGAATGCTTCGTATGTTTGATTCAATAGTTGGGGTTGTGTTAATGTGCCTTTGTATCTGTTCCAGTGCAATTTGACACAAGCAACATTCCAGTTCAGAATGAGGAGCATCGTGAACTTTGCACCAATTAGGAAGAAGCAATTCTTTAAATTTCGTATTTCTACCCAGCTGAATCTGATCTTCTACACATTTCCAGATAAACTCTTGAAAGTTATCCAACAAACTGAGTTGTCTATCTGCCTGATCATCAAGTTTTTTTTTGGTTCAAATTGCACTTCAGAGCTGCTAGCTTCTAATGTGGGTTCACCAGGAGAGCTTTGCAACATCAATATTTCTTCTGTGTCCAAAGCAAGGGAGGCTAGGACATAGTTCCCCATATTGACTTTTGATACGAGTATCTCATTTGAAGTATTATGATATTCAGTGATGACATACTTCATTCTTGGTTCTCTCTCAATTCTGATCTGATTTGGGACTCCTTTCCAGGGGAGCCACATGTGGGAGTGATCTATGGATGTATATCCATTTAGTGCCTTGGTGAAATCTCTACCCAAGATAAGACCATAAGTGTCAAGAATGATAGCTACCTGAATATTAAGCACTTGTTGCACTCTAGGATATAAGGCAACTTGCATAAGAATCATATTTAGTTCTCCTACTATGTTCACTTATGTTTTGTCTAATTGGGTGACTTTCTTTTGAGAGGTTGCAGGGGTAATACCAAGAGCCCTACAGATAGAAAATGGCATAACATTGGTGGATGTCCCTGAATCTAGCAGGCAATTGAGCAGATTTTTACCAAATATACGAATGGAAATCAGAAAAGGAGGGGTTTCCATTTTTCCTTGGAATAAACTCAACTATGAGTCATCTTGTGCAACCTGAATCTTATCTTTTTCTTTACCCCTATCCTCGGGTTGTGATTGAATAGGACCTTTGGGTGTTTGTGAACTAGGAGGCCTTGCAATTTTCTCATTGGTAGCTATTCCTAGAGTTGCTATACTTGAATTAAAGGACCCAAGGACTACATTTATGATTTCAAGAACTCTTAATAACTCAAAAGCATAAAGACTCACCTTAAATTTTTTGAGTTCCTTAGTGACATGTTCTCCTTACTACTCCACATTCATGTCGGTGTGGAGCTCCTTGGAATGACCAGTCTTCTTATCCTTTGTTGCATCAGCACTGCTTCCTTTGGAAACATCTAGTTGTCCTTCTTTTGTGAGGTATTGTGTTGGCACCTGAGGATAGGATGGATTGCTATTGGCATGTGGATCTGGTGGAGTGGTAAAATTGTGTGGAGGGACAAATGTAGTAAATGGTCCTCCAGCTTGTGGATTCCTCTGGGGCTTGCTCATCAGATCATACTTTCTAGCAGGTTGCTGAAACATCTGCACTTCTTCAACATCAACCTATCCCTCATCCAATGGGCCATTGTAGTTCTCAATTTCTTCATCAAACAGATGAGAGATTTCATCTTCATTGAGCACTTGTTCAACCTCACCATTCTAGCTACTTGATTCTTCTTCTGGTTCATTCTCCTCATCCCTTGGGAAAGGAGCATGATTCGACACTAAAACTGGTGAATCATAGGGATTTGAAGGCACCAATTCTTGGCCAGTGGATTTGTTTTCAACTTCATATTGAAAAATGGAAGCAACAGTTTGAAATTCAGGGTAGTCAAGCTCAGAGTGCTAACTTATCTTATGAAGCCTACACCATCCAGACAAAGCGGCTTCTGCTAAGTACACCCCACCTGTAGGTTTCTTAGGATTGAAAGGTTGATCTAGTGGAGTGGGAACTCCTCCATTGTTAGGCCTAGTGTTCCATGGCCTATTCCACCTAGGTGGCTGTCTTCTTTCAAATCCTTGTCCACCTAGTTGATTTCTATCAAAGTTCTGACCAGAACCCTATCCTCTTTCGAAGTTCTAATTTTTGTCATAGTGTTGCCCTCTGTTATAACTTGATTGCATGCTCTTTTTATTATCTTGGAGTTGATTGTTTTGGTTCCTCAAGTAGGTTACCTCCATGTTCAGCTTCTTCACTTGCTTAGTTAGCTCATCTAACCTTTCCTTATCAGGATTTTTGTAAGGGACTGGATTCAAAGTGTTTGGGGAATATCCTAACACTCCTCTAGAACCAGGAGATTGATTCAAAACTTCTGAGTTCTACAAATATGTAGGGAAACTAGCTTGTGATTATGAATGGAGGGGATGGTTAGCATTTTTCCAGGGCTAACCGGGCATTGGTTGGACCTAGTTTGTTGGATGACTTGGGTGGGGGACCAGAGGAAACTGTGGAATAGGATTCATGATAGGCGTGTGATTGGTCAGAGCTTGGGTGAGAGATTGGACTTGGCTTGGGTAAGCAACTGGTCCTAGAGATGTAGAGGTCCAAAAAAGTGTTGTCTCAAGTCTGTACTAACCTTAACAACCTCTGTATATGCAATGAGTAAGGTAGTTGGTGGATTAGTTCTCCGCTTAAGGAAGGTGGAGATAAGGCTATCAAGGGCTTCGAAGTAGACCTCTAGGGTAGTGTCCTAATTTCAAGCATAAGGTGCTTGAATTATAGTGTATTCTCGGTGGAACCTATTGTTGAATGATCCTATAGGCTCATTAATCTCTCATTTTACCCCAATAAACTACATATATAACTCATTAGCACTAATGGGAATCTTAAATTTTAGCAGGAATGCAACCTCAAGCTCAGCCCAGTTAGAGATGGATGTAGTAGGTAAGTGGTTATACCAATAAAATGCCTCTTCTCCTAGAGAATAGGGGAAAAGTCTGCATGCAACATCCTCATGATTAATCCCTCTATCTCTCAGACAAGTCTAAAAGATCCTAATATGTTCTTCTGCTGTCCTGTTTGGGTCATTCATGTGAAACTTAGAGAAAAAATGATTAGGGTTCTTGGGCTTAACATTGTAGTTATTGAATGTTAGAGGTGATGGGTTATTCACCAAGAAATCCATTGGTGGGGGTGGTAATGGTCGATAGATGACTGGTTGGGGTTGTGGAATGGAACCAGTCTCAGAATTGGATGAAGATGAAGTGGATGGACGTGGGGATGGTGGAAATGATGGATTGGATGATGGATCCTCCCTTCTTCTGGTTCTTCTTGACCTGGCTGGAGGTGGCAATTCTTGAAAGTCTTCTTCTTCTCCTGGTATAGATCTGGTTCTCCTTTTGAGCCTCTTAAGAGAAATGACATTTAGAAAATGCTCCAGCTTGCTTGTTCAAGCCTTTCTTCTAGTGTCAATCCTGTTGTTTGGTGTTTTTGCACAACAACTTAGATAGAATAAAAGTTATCCTATCTCTCTTGAAAGGTTGGTCTCTATGATCAAAGAGATAACCCCAAGGTCTCACAGGTGTTAGGTTATGATAATGCAGTAGAAAAAACTCAGTGATAAAATGTGAAAATGATGGTAATTACAAGGGGTCTTACGTACAAATGCTGGAAGCTCTAAACTCATTAGATTTTAAGATACAGTGATGCTCAAATTTCTAGTTCTAACCATATAAATAAAGAAACAACAAAAGATGAGGGTTTCAGAAGTCCTAATGTTAACACTACTTCTAAGATTAACCATGCAAATGATGAAATACTTGGAATGGACCAATCCCTTAAACTAATTTATGTTCGACCTAGGCTATACCTGCAATCTTGTAGAAAACAGTGCAATCTTCTAAGGTGTTAAAGATTTTCAGGCTGTGGGCATTCATTCAATAGGACTGAATGAATATCTAGAGTTGAACTAAGCACATGAATATGAGGTACAGGTTGACCTTGCACAACATTCCCACAATCAAGAAGCTACCCAAAGTATGAACCAGGGATTGCTACAACACTCCAAACATTACTAATTAAACCTAAGATATATCCAAACATTTCTAAGCGATTTAAAAGATAGAACAAGAAACATGCAAGATTATTCAATGCAAAGAGGGCACCAGTCATAGCACAATGTCTGCACTTTGTATTAAATCATCATATTAGTAACAATTCTGGTTTGTTACAACACTTGCTTAAAATGTGAAAACCAACCTCTAACCTTCTAACATGCTACTCTACTACTAAATCTCATGATTACAAGTCTTCTAACTTAGTCTTCCAATCCGGATCCAACCTAGCCTATTTCAACCTAACCCCAACCCTTAGAAATGAGGCAAAGTGCCATACTTATATAAAAATAGGCCCACATGAAACAAAGCTAGGGTTACAAGGAAGCTCAACCACACATCAAATCAGCCTTGAGAATTAGCAATAACCCACTGTCAAGCACTGAATGCAGAAAACCCCCATTAGATCAAACTGGGACTGCACAAAGTAATGGGAATGTATCCTCGAGCCACACCCACCAAAACACTTCACCCGTGTGAACAACCACACACGTGAAAATACCAGCAGGAACAAGAGCCACCAATCGAACCTGAGTTGGGAAAATGAATGGCTCATATTAAACAAAACTAACTTGAGCCCCTTCAAATCACATCTGCCTTCCATTAATGGCCACCAACCAAATCGCCCTTGTGTGCAAGAGTGGGTTTCATGATAGCAGCCATAAAGTGTACTTGACTGCACCCACAAATCATGCCAAATCTTCAAAGTAAATCTAGCAACCCCAGCTCGATCCAACCTGCAATCAAACGGGCCACCATTAATTCCCAAGACATCATCAAAATCCAAGCAGATCCATTAGATTTCCTAAGGCAAGAAAATCAAGCATAAACCCAGGCGGCGGTAGAACCAAAGATAGGCAGAGGAATAGCCACGACAAAAAAAAGAACAGAGACCCAAGATAGGCAAAGGCGGAGGCAAAGACGAAACGAGAATGGAGAGGAAAGGGAAATAGGTGAAAAAAAAACCCACCTTGGTGGAAGTAGAGGTGGAATGAGAACCAAAACGGGAACCGAAGGGAAATAGGTGGAAGCAATACCCACCCCAGCAGAAGAGGAGGTGGAATGGGAACCAAAACAAGAACCGAAGGGAAACAACTGGAAATAAAACCCACCCCAGTGGAAGCGAAGGCAGAACGGGAACCAAAATGGGAACCGAAGGGAAACAAGTGGAAACAAAACCCACCCCGGCGGAAGCGGAGGTGGAATGGGAATGAGAAACGAACCGTGAACTTTTCCCAAGTTCAAAGCAAAATTCCATCCCGGTCCCCGCCTTGACAAAATGACAAAAAAGAAAACAAAAGAAAACCTAAGGGTGGAGAACTAACCCAAAGGCTGAAGACAAACAAAACAACGAAAAAATGAGAACGTGAGAGGCGAAGCTAGAATGAGAACGAAGACGGAACCGAGAACTTAGCCAAAGTTCAAAGTTCGGATCCATCCTGGTTCCACCTCCAACAAGCAAAGCGAAGAAAAAACTAAGGGAAGAAAACCAACCCTTAGGATAAAAACAAACAAAACAAAGAAGGAAGCAAATGAGCGAGAAGGAAGCGAAGCCAGAATGGGAATGAAGATGGAACTTTGAACTTACCCAAAGTTCAAAGTTCGGTCTCATCCCGATTCCACCCCCAGAAGAACAAAAGGAAACAAGGAAAACAAAGGAAAGTGAAGGGAGGAAACCAACCCTTAGGACCCAAACTAAAATAGCAAGGGAGAAAACATAAGGCAAAAGAAGACCACCCCAGAGAGGACATCCGCAAAACCCCAAAACCACCAGGAACTCAACACAAAAGGCACCCACAACCAAGGCAAGCAACAAAGACCAAAACCCTAAGATTTCAAAGATAAGCACACAAAGAGGTGGGGGGGGGGGCAAGCCACAGAAATAGGCCAAAGGGCAGGCCAAGAGAGGGTCCCCACTTTCAGAGGGGCATGTGTGCAAAACTGCACAACAAACACCCAAGCAAAAACTAATCAATATCACAGGCTATCAATAAAATTTAAAGTACAAAAAAAAGGAATAAAAAGATTAAAAAATCCATTACTCCTTAGGACCATTAAGAAGGTCTTAATTCACCGTAAACATATCAAGGGATTCCTCTCAATTGTTCTCTATATTTTCCATGGTATTCTCCATCTGGTCCTCTCCCATCTGGTTATTGCCCATTTTTCTCTTGAATTTCTTGATCTTGGATTGGCCTGAAACAATACCAAAAAGCACATAGTTCATGATACCATCAATTATAGAGATAAGTCCCCTTGTTCCTTTTAGCTTTACACTTCACAACATTCCACATTATCTCCATTGGGCCTATCATAGTAAATACCATAACTCTAAGATTTGAAAAAATCTCCATTTCAAAAATTGTTTCCAATGATTTCGAAATCCTTTTCACTTTATGATTTTTCTATGACAATTTTTATCTTTGTCCATCATGGAGTTTTTTGTAACATGCCCATTGTTCTACATAGTAACTTTCCTATGTTTTAACCTCAAGTAAAATTTTCAAGCATCTATCCATTAAGAGCAATAATTTTTTTTCTTAAATATAAAAGATAACATGCACATTTGAAATAAACATCTTTCCAACTTTTTCCATTGCATTATATCAAATAATTACAACCTTCCAAAGTAAATATTACATAGTACATGATAACATGATATCATTTTTCTTTCTACAATATTTTTATCATAATGGATACATAATACATATACAAGGCTCCATTGAGCTTACTAGAAAAATATGTATGAATGGTCCAGGTAATCCCCATTCAAATCTTGGTCATCAACTAATGAGGAGAAGCATTACTCAAGCGTTTTTCCACCAACCATGGACAAACTACAGTCCACCGCACATCTATCTAACTGATAGATGGCCCTACCCTTCGACGAAGAGATTGGATTGGTAACCTCATAATAACATGAACTTTTATGAGCTTGGTGGTGTGTCCTAAACAATTATAGATCTATCATGTAATGGCTACAACCTACATATATGGAATTTCATATATAGTACATAAATTTTGAAACACAGTGAATTGACAGTGTAAATAGTGGAAACTTACACTACTTTTTCCAAAGTGTTCATCACTCTTAATTTTAGAGTGTACGTCACAGGCTCACCCACCTTCCTAGCTTGATTTATAATTGACCATTCATAACCTATGCATATGATATCCCCTTCATTGGGTTATTCTAGCCCTAGGAATAACCTATTGAACCAAAGGAAATAGGGTGCCACCTTTTGGGAGATGGAACAAAACCTATTTCACACTTTAGTTCATTAGGAAACCAATATCCCTCAACCAAGTGACTCAATTGAGGGAAGGAATTGGGTGGTTTCCTTGTGTTATTAAATGGGGATTCACCATTAAAATCAAGTTTCAAGGGAGAAATGCAAAAACTCATGCACAAAACCCTAGAAACTTGAGAGCATAAAATCAGATTGATAAAAAAAATGAAACAGAAAGGTACCTAGAAGGATGATGGAATCCAAACAAGGTCAAAAAAATTGAAAACCTTCCTTTTGAAGTGCACTGGGGCTCAAACGCCAAGCTGGGAAATTTAGTCATGCTACAAGAATCTAGGCAGAATCTAGAATCTTTTGGTGACTATTCAAGATCTACAAAAAATTGGAAAAAGGGTTGTACTAGGACTCATACACCTAGACAGTTGCAAAGTTTCTAAAAAAAGTGAAAAGCATCCTAGGAGAATTTTTTTGAATTGAAACTTTGTGAGCCTCTGAAGATGGATTAAATAAGCACTTTCCCACTGATTTCATGTAAACAAGCTGGATATCTTTCTCCAAATCTGATTTTTTGTGGACCTTGACAACTTTCCCTTCAATGGATCTTCAAGCTCCAATTCAACTAGATCTACAAACACACATCAAGAGAGAAAAATATTGTTTTGTTAGGGAATGGGGGTTTTCCTTGATCAAACCCTGTTTTGGTAGTTAAACCTTGAAATAAAATAGAAAAGCATGAAGGAATGATGAATGAAAAAATGCATGTAACAACTCACCAAACCTTTATTAAAACCTTGGATTGAAAATCTAAAAAATAGCAAGAAGTGGCCTCAATTAGTGTAGATCTTGATCATAAAACTTGAATAGGATAATAGCTTGAACACTTGATTCGATATTAAATGCTACATCAACATATTAGCTCAACAAAATGCATGATGCACTAAATATTTGACATGATAATATGGATCTTGATTTCTGCAATAATCTTCTACAAATCTGCCCTTGAATGCCTTCTTGAATAATCTTGAATACTTTATAATGCTCTTATGAAATCTTAGGAGGCTTGAATCAAAATTGGTAGGTGAAATTATGTGAAATAACCTTGTATTTATACTTGTTTATGCCCAATTTCCCAAAATTACAACACTACAAGCTGACATTAGATCTAGGATAATAAAATCCCACCAAGAATTTAATTTAAAATAGGTCAAGGTTAAATTGGGACTCATACACCAGGTTGGGCGTATGTATCCCAGTGGCCTGAAATTGGGACAAAAACTTTGAGAAGTGTAAAGTTCAATGTAATATTTAAAACCAAGCCCTGAGACCTAGGTGGGACCCATATGCCCAAAGGGGTGTATGGATCCCATATCCCTAGATCTGGAACACAACCAAAAATATTAGATTATGATTTTCATTTATGATGTGTCAAGATTATCCTTAGAAAAATGCATTTAATAAGGCTTATGGATGCAAAATAAGACCAACTAAGGCATAAACACACCAAATTTTAACACAGAGGGCCCAAACAAGTGTTAAAATGTAAAGGGATACACTTTTCTACACTACACCTATTACCTCTATGTTTAACTAGCTCACATCTACGAATTAACCAAAGTAACTCTAAGAATCAACTATTTTAACCATTATCTATGTATGCTATATCCCTATCTTAGTATTTAATACCCACTATATCCACCCTTTCCTTAATATGGAATATGTACAAACACATCAAGAAAAATATATCTTTACACTAAACACAACAAGCTACCATTCACTTTCATAAAAGTATCAAATAACCTTTCCCTAGTAAGAAATAAAACTATCTTCCCAAGCAAATAAAACAATGTCATGCAATCTTTTCAAATTCATAAAACAAAGTGTAAAAGAGTAGGAATCAACATGCTTGTTTATTCAATATTCCAATTTTTCTATTTCGATTCCCAACACAACCTTCCCAACTTAGTAAGCAACTCCCAAATATTTTTCCCCACTTTTACCAAAGACTCCCTCTTAAAATCTTCTCTCAAATTCTCTTAAAAACTCTCTCTCTCACAACTTAGGAAATAAGAATATAATAACTCTAAAAACTCATAGAAAGAATGTATATATGCATGCTCTTCGAATTAGGTAAATAGCTCCTCTATTTATACACAAAAAATAACAACTAATGGCTAAAAATAGGGCATGAGGATTGACACTTCTTATATCAAATGATACGACTCAACAAGGTAAATAAAAGGTGGTAGCTAAAATTGATGCATAGAGAACACATACACAACCATGGTAATGAGTTTATCATCAAAAAATGACTAGCAAAAAAGACAATTAGAAATTCAAGGTATATGTTCTCTTACAGGTTGACTTACATAGACAACTACACTCATGACCAATTCCACATTTTTTAAATGTTTCACATTCTAGAAATTCATACAGAGAAATAAACTACTAATTGATTCATCTCTTTCCCAGTTGGTGCCACATTATGCCACTCACACTACTTTACATGGTTGATGTTTGGTGTTTTGACTTAGTTGACTAATTTACTCTGCATATGCATTTTCTATTGTTTTTCTTTGATAAAGTCTTAGCAGCAATAATAACATGTTGGAATACATTGGTTTAAAAGCGATTTATATGGTGCTACCCATATTCATATTACTTTACACTTTATATGTTTTAAACACCATTCATATATATATGTGTGTCTGTGTGTTTTGTTTTACGTAGCACTATTACCATTGCAATATGTTGTGCGCTATTCATAGCTTAAGCTATGTTTAATATACTATGTGATATGCTAATAATTCAACACTAGATATATGATTACTTTATATATAACATATATATATTTATATACACCATGATTTAACATGTATATAAGTATATATATATTTATATTACATATATATGTGTGTGTGTATGTATGTATATATATACATAATTCAAAAGTCAATAGAGTTGTGGGCATGTGCAAGATCATCATGAAAAAATAGGCCCTTAAGTGGCAATAAAATTCAGAAAAATCAGAGTTAGGCAACTTGACGTAAAAATTTGAATAAGTTATCTATATTATTTCAAAAATATGTAAGAATAGAATTTTTAGAAAATTTAATGTAGTTTCTAAACTACTAGGTTTATTTTTATTTAAAAAAAATCTATTTGGTGAAAATTTGAAATTTCAATGCAGTAGTACTTAAATTTCACGGAAAAAATAAGAAGTAGGTGTCAGTCTGACCACCCTAACCACAATAAAATGATAATATTTTTTAATAAGATTTTAGATATAAGTAGAAGACTCATGTCCCGATGTGATGCATTTTTTTTGTAATTTGTTTCCAAGTTAATAGTTAATTATGAATTTTTTATTACAAATTTAAAAAAATATAAAAACTCGTACGTTTGACCACCTTAACTTGGTCAAAAATTCATGAAATTCAATTTTTTTTTTGTATTCCCATAGTATGTGAAGCATAGAATGTGACACATGTTTCAGATTCAAAAAATGTGATACCGTTTGAAAGTTGTAGATTGTTTTCAATTAGCCTATTAATCAGGACTTTAGTCCTAATTCAAATAGAAAATCAATAATAATTATTTATTACATTAAAAGTAAAGCATAATTTATATTGGTGGAAAGTTGAGAATCTCCTTTAAAAACCCTTTTTGTTTCATCAATTTTGGGTAAAAAAAAATCCGTTAGCCACATGGGGCATCATATCACTTACATATCGCCACTTTTTGGCCCATCATGATCCTGCACATACCCTTGTATTATTCGATATATGAATACACTTATGTATCCTTATATTTCATACATAATATTGTATGCATATATACATCAATACGCATGTATATATTTATGTATAGATTAATATATTTTTACATATATTTCTATTACATCAATACATACACATATGTTAATATATATATATATATATATATATATATATATATATATGTATGTATATACTCATATACTATATATATATCATACTTTGATATTTAAACACATATCAACACAATCATACTGATTGACATATATACATGATATCGATTAAATAGAAACACATAAAGAAGAACTCAATCATCACAAAGAGACTGAACATTGTAAACCTCTAAACAAGAACATTCACAAAAAAACCACAAGCAATACCAAAGGTAACTTCCTATTTCCCAAATATTGTCTCGACTTGACCAAACTAGAAGTGTGTGTGTGAAAGCTCAATTTAGGTCTTTATCAAAGGTTACCAGACCAAGTTCTTCTCCCTGAGTGATACTTCCCCTCTCTTCAAGAGGCTTGATTAACTTCCCCCATTCAACTTAATACATTGCAATAGTAGTCAGCTAAAAACAATACATTCTTTTACATCAAATAATCACAATCAGAATCATTTCATAACATCATATTGAATCAAAATTTATTCTTCATATTTCCAAAACACATAAAACATAAATACACTCATTTCAAGAATTTTAACCCAACTAGGTAAAAGTAAACAAGTAGTAGCACAACAGGGTGTAATATATCCCTTGCCTTGTGAATCATCATCCCTGATTATTTCTATATTAAAAAACATGTAAGAATTGTTTTTCAAGAACTTTCAAAATCATGTAAGACATGAGGAAACTTCTTCTTAATCTCATCATAGCCTTCCCAAGTGGCAAAATATTCTGCATATTGGTCCCACTAGACTTTGCTTTGCAAAACCTCTTTGTTATGCAAGAAAAGGTTATGTGTTACAAGCACTTTGAGTGGCTTGATTGTTACCACTCCTGGGTCCTGTACCTATAAATCATTCCAATCAATAACATGGTTGTCCCCTGTTATATAGTTTTTAAGGTATGAGATGTGAAAAACATTATGCATCTTGGCAAGAGCTAGTGGCAATGCAATTTGATGAGCAACTGGGTTTATTTCCTCAAGAACCTCGAAAGGACCTATGTAGCCCAGAGCTAGTTTGGATGGCTTTCCAAACTTTATAGAAATAATGAGGTTTCACTCTTAACAACACCATTTCTCCTACTACAATTTTTTTGGGTACCCATTTACAATTTACATAGCTTTTTTGCCGATCATTGGCCTTTGCTAGCCTTTGTTTAATAATTCCTACTTGCTCCTCCATTTCTGATAACATCTCTATCCCAAGACTTATCCTATCCTCTATCATATCCTAGCTTATAGGAGTTCGACATTTCTACCATACAATTATTCAAATGGATCCATCATGATTGCAAAAGGATAAGAATTGTTGTATGAAAATTCCACTAATGGAGAGTAATCTTCCCACTTATATTGTTGATCCATGCAATACATTCTTAATAGATCTTCAATCACTTGGTTTAATCTTTTTGTTTGTCCACCTATTTCTAGATGATAAGATGAACTTATATTCAACTTAGTTCCAAGTGAGGAGAACAAGGTTTTCCAAAACCTAGATGTCAAACGAGCATCCCTATCTGAAATGATCTTAGGAATCCCATGCAATCTAAACACCTCTTGAATAAATTTTCAAGCTATGATAGGAGATCCATCAGTTATATTTCCCAGAATAAAATGTACTACCTTAGTTAACTTATCCACCACCATTAGAATGGCATTGTACTTATTCCTTGACATAGGTAGACCTTGTACAAATTCCATGATAATGTCTTGCCACTTACTTTTGGGTATATCATCTAGATACAAAAGACCCGTAGGGTGATGATGTTTTGATTTTACTCTTTGATACTCTAAGAATCTTACAAAAATTCTTGCAACAACTCCCTTCATACCTTTCTAGAAATATAATGACTTCACATCCACCAACATCTTTGACACACCAAGATGTCTAGAGTATGGTTCTTCATGAAATTCTTTCCACTCTAGTTTCCTTAACTCTTCTAAGTTAGGTATATATACTCTCCCTTTAAACCTGCATAATCCATTTGGGTCAAAATGAAAACCTTTGTACCTTAAATCTTGTGGATTATTCACGAGTTCTTGCTTAACTTTCTTGTAGAATTTGTCACCCAAGGATTCTTGCAACACTTGTCCCTTAAAGTTGGTTTGAATTTTTACCATAGAGGCGATATGTCTTCTTCAACTTAGGGCATCGAAAAATCAATTCTCCTTTCCCTTGATGTAGCCGATATTGAAGTCATAGTCCACTATCAACTCCATACACCTTCTTTGCCATGCATTCATATTGGGTTAAATAAATAAATACTCCAGACCATGGTGATCAATTTTTAGTTCAAAATGCTTTCCCATTAGCTAATGTCTCCACATCTGTAATACATGTACAACTACCACTAACTCTAAAAAATGTGATGCATAATTTTTTTTTTAGGGCTTCAACTTTCTTGATTAATAAGCAATGGAATGCCCTTCTTACATCAAAACTCCTCCTAATCCTTCACTTGATGCTTCTGTTACGACAATAAAGTTGTCTTCCAGATCAAGTAGCTTCAATATTGGTGTGGTAGTCAAGTTCTCCTTGAGTAGGTCAAAAGATTCTTGACATTTTTCTAACCACTCAAAATTCTTACCCTTCCATTGTAGTGAAGTAATAGGAAAAGCTATTCTAGAAAAGTTTGCAACAAACTTCCTATAGTAACCAGCCAAACCCATACAAATTCTAACCTCTGGTAAAATTTTGGGCACTATCCACTCAAGTACCACCTTTATCTTAGTTGGATCAATTGTAATCCCTTTCTCCAAAATTACGTGACCTAGGTACTGCACTTCCTTCTAAAAGAATGTACACTTAGAGATTTTTTCATATAGCTTGTGCTGTCTTAGTTGTTTGAGAACTATCTCTAAATATCTACAATGCTCCTCTTCATTCTTGGAATAGACTTGGATATCATCTAGGAATACTAATACAAACCTATCCAAGCAATCTCTAAATACATTGTTCATTAGGTTCATGAATTTTGTTGGTGCAAGTCCAAAGAGTAGGACCGTGAAGTTGTAATGTTTGTATCTTGTCCTGAAATCAGTTTTGAAACTATTTTCATCTATGATCCTTAGTTGATGATAACCGAATCGTAGATCTATCTTTGAAAAAATAGCTGCTCCTCGTGTATCTAATAAAACAGATCATCAATATGTGGAAACAGGTACTTATTCTTTATCGTAGATTTTTCAAGCATTTGATAATCTATACATAAGTGTAGGGTACCATCCCTCTTCTTTACGAAGATCACTAGTGCTCCCTAGGGTGAAACACTAGGTCTTATCAATCCCTTGGACAATAATTCTTCCAATTGTTCCTTAAGCTCCATTATGTTCGTTGTAGTCATCCTATAGGGTACTTTAGATACATATTCCAACCCTAGTACTAGGTCAATGTATAAATCAAATACTCTCTTGGGAGGTAGTCTGGGTAGTTCATCTGGAAAGACACCCACAAATTTTTGTAGGATAGGATATTTCTCCATACCTTTTTCTCCAAAGCCTACAATTTCTCCTTCTTTAACCTCCTAAGAAACTTGTGATTCATGATACATGCCATTATCTTGAGGAGTGAATTCCTTGAATTCCTGTAATTTATCCATTTTGATTGTAAAGAGTTGGCATCCTTTCTTTTTCAACCTATGTGTTTGCACAACTGAAATCTGTCATAATTTCACTTCTCTAGTTCTTCCTTGAAAAGATACTAGATTTCCTAGATCATCTAGACACTCTATAGTTTTAGCATGGAAATCCAATTTAGCTCTATACTTTCATAGCTAATTCATACCTAAGATGAAGTCATATGAACCTAAGGGTGCCACATACAAGTTTACTTTCATTGAGAAAATTGGAAGTTAAACCCTTGCCTCAAATAAACATTGGTTCACTGTTTCTCTTGCCTAGTTTGCATATTCTACAACCCAATATTTCTCCATATAACCAACCTTCCTAGAAATTTTATTAGCTAATTTAGTTGAAACAAATATTTTTGCGGCTCTAGTATCAATAAGTATGGAAATAGGTAAACTGAACAATGTACACAGAGTTTCCACCGGGGTGATCTAGTATTCAACTTACCAATTCTCCACTACTGCATAGATTATTTGCTAATACACAACCCATTGAGGAGGAAGTGAATTTCCATGTGGTTGTAAACTAGATGGTTTGTTGGGACATTGACTAGCTTAATGATCCCCACCGCATGTAAATCATCCTCTTACTCGTCCTCTCCTTTTAATTGGCCTTTCAAAATTACCACAATTCCCTCTAGCTTTGCTATAGTTACCACTATTATAGTTGTTGAATTTGTTTCCCCAACGATCCTTTCTTGGCTCATTCCAATTATTGCAGGATCCTTTGTCCCGTTGTCTCTAAAATTCCTTCCCTTCATTAAACTTCTTTGGAGTTTGGTTGAATTGATATCCTCCAAACTTCTTTTGATTCTTCTCTTGATAACTTGAGATGGCTTTGATCTTTTGGTCTTGCTTGATTGTATTCTTATATACTAGGTCCATAGTGGTTGGACCATGTACATCCACTTCTCCACCTATTCGGCCATGTAGCTCCCATAATGAACTTCCTAATACAAAATAGTCATCTTTTTGGTACATTTGTACATACCTCAAGAGACAAGTGAACTTCTCCTAGTATTCATTCACTGAAATATTTCCTTGCTTAAGATTCTATAAATCTATGACATTTTGATCAAAAAAGAGCTAGGCTAACCACCTTTTTGAAAAATCTCAAGAAACGCATCCCAATTCATTTTAAAGGAATTGATTCCAAGTTCCATCTTCTTGTTCATCCACTAGTTAGAGGCTTCTCCTGCTAACTGGAAAGATCCCCACACAACTTTGCTGAGTTCAAAATAGTTCCTTATCTTGAAGTACTTCTCCATTTTTATTAACCAAGCCTTATCTTCTTCTCCGCTAGTCCTTCCTTCAAATTTAGGAGGGGTAATATTTCTCATATCCCTAGATAATTTAGTTTCCAAGCACTTCGTCTTGGTTCCCTCAGAATATGATTGAGTTTCATCACTTTCTTGACCCATAGGTTTAGTGTGGTTTCTAGAATATTCCCATTCTTCCTCATTATTGGGGACTTCTTTATTTTCTTCTTTGTGTGGGACTTCTTCTATTCTCTCTTTTCCCATCACTTCTTGCTCAAGGTTTCCTATCCATGCCTTAGTTTCATCCATGATTTCAAGAATTTGATCCAACTTGGCTTTTGCATTATCCAGACCTTGTCTAATTTCTTGACTCCCTCTAGGATTAGTTCTTGTCCTAACCATTTTATCATGTAATGTTATACCTGAAGGTTCATCTTTAATTAGATCCTATCATGGTTTACTAAATGTAGAGGAAAAAAATTCAAAAGAGAAAAATAACCACATATAAAATTTCATTGAGGTTTCCATAAATAAATTTTGATAAAAAAAACATATTCTTTCATTTATTCATAAGAATCTCAATATCCTTCCTTTTACATAGAATGGCTATTTATATATTCAAGAGGAGAGTATTCATTAGATTTAATCTTAGATACATAACTCAACAAGGTGTACCCCTCAGACTTTTTCTCATATCTATCATAAAAAGGGTAGTAACCCTTGGACTTATCTTCTGATACATAGTTTTGAGGTACATATCTCTCAAATTATCCACTAGAGGCTAAACAATAACTTAAACCATAGGTACTACTCGAGGGTTTCTAAATATCAATGTTAGACTGACACTACATTTTGAGGGCATATCCTTGGAAAGTGATAACAAATCCGATCTAGGTTGAGAGATAGATGATAAATTGTTGAAATCGGCTTCATATCTCATCCTTATTTTCTCTTGGATAATCAATGATAGAGGGTGACTGATTGTCTCTATATCACTTATCCAAATGGCATTGTCATAGCTGGTTCCCTCAATGGTACAAAAAAGGGCTTATTTTTCCTTCTTGGCCTATAGGTAGTGCTCATTTTCAATTGACTTTTTCATAGTTAACTTGATATGCACCATCCTAGCACAAGAATTTTCTAAACATTAGATTCATGATGTTAGAAGGGAAAAAATAGTGAGAACATAGGTTCTAGAGCTGAACCTAATAGCCCTGACAGCATGTGTAGCATGCCCATTGTTCTACACAATAACTTTCCTATTGTTTAACCTCAAGTAAAAATTTCAAGGATGTATCCATTAAGAGAAATATTTTTTTTCTTAAATATAAAAAATAACATGCACATTTGAAATAAAAATCTTTCCAATTTTTTCCATTCCATTATATCAAATCATTACAACTTTCCAAAGTAAAGATTACATAGTACATGATAACATGATATCATTTTTCTTTTTACAATATTTCCATCATAATGGATACATAATACATATACAAGGCTCCATTGAGCTTACTGGAAAAATATGTATGAATGGTCTAGGTAATCCCCTTTCAAATCTTTGTTGCCAACTGATGAGGAGAAGCATCATTCGAGCACTTTTTCACTAACCATGGACTAACAGTGGTCCCTTGCACATCTGTCTAACTGATAAATGGCCCAACCCTTTGACGAATATATTGGATTGGTAACCTCATAATAACACAACCCTTTCTAAGCTTATTGGTGTGTCTAAATGATTCTACATCTATCATAAAATGGCTACAACCTACACATATGACATTCCCTATCTAGTATGTAAATTTGGAAACATAGTGAACTGGTAGTGTAAACATTGACAACTTACATTACTTTAGCCAAATTGTTCACCACTCTTAATTTAGGAGTTTATGTCACATGCTCACCCACCTTCCTAGCTCAATTTATAAATGACCAGTGATAACCTATGCATAGGCTATCCCCTTCATTGGGTTATCCTAACCCTAGGAATAACCTATTACCTGTATGTTTAACTAACACATCTACGAAGCAACCAAAGTAACTCTAAGAATCAACAAGTTTAACCATTAGCTATGTAAGCTATATCCCTACCATAGTATTTAATACCCACTATATCTACCCTTTCCTTAATATAGAATATGTATAAACACATAAAGAAAATAAGATCTTTACACTAAACATAACAAGCTACCATTCACTTTCATAAAAGTATCAAATAACCTTTCCCTAGTAAGCAATAGAACTATCTTCCCAAGAAAATCAACCAATGTCATGCAATATTTTCAAATTTATAAAACAAAGTGTAAAAGAGTAGGAATCAATATTCCTATTTACGTAATGCTCTAATTGTTCGATTCAGATTCCCAACTATGACGCCCACACCTATGCTACATCTAGTACTTGGATTATTTTCAGTTTGGTTATTTTCTATGCCTATCGATACCATTGATGACATGATATTTAAATGTTTAAGTTCAAATGATGATTTGATTTTGATTATGCTACATGCTTAGTAATCTGATTATGATGGTTGATCTAATTTTATGTTAGTTATTGAGTTTTCTTAATTCGAATCTCGAAACTTAATGATGAATAAATGAAACAAGTGATGTGAACCAATCATGTTGCAATTGGATGAGTATGAAAATTATGGCTAATGGAAATAGGATAAGATAGGCGGCTAATGATTTTTCAATTATGTTATTAAATATTTATGCTATGTAAATTATGAAACTTGTTTGAATGCAATGGTTTGATATTTATATGATATGATTTACTTGGATGGATTAATGTTTGCATCGAGTGTGAAGGTACACTTTCCATGGCCAATGGAAATTGGAGGTGACCCTTAGGAACCTTAAGTAATTTAACCAGTGAAACCAAACTATAGTCCATTTAGAGGGACTATAGTTTCATTATGTGATGTATTTTATTTGTAATGTTTGTAAATTAATTTTTATTACCATGTCAGTCCCTTTAGGAGGGGAGTTGTCCATCCAAGTGGACAAACTCGGATTTGAGATTTTAGGCACTTTTTGGGGATTGAAAAGTGATTTTTTTAAGTGTTTTTATGGGTTTAAGGTCCCTAGGGAAGGTACCTATGGGTTAGATACCTTTTTAGCTCAAAATCTTGGGTCAATCTCAAGATTGGGCACTCCTTTTGAGGCCTTAAAGAGGTTTGACGAAAATAAGGTTTTGCGAAATTGGATGAGGACTAGTCTTTCTCCATCCCATTTCTCCATGTCGCCTTGAAAGACTCTCAAGTTCTCACACATGTGTGAGAACACATGGGTGAGTGTGCTTGGGAGAGTGAATGGGAGGTTGACAAGTGCCAGCTCCCCATTCAAAGGAATCCAAGCTTGAGCTCCTATAAAACAAACTCAAAACAAGGGTTATGGGATTCTTTTTTCATTCTTGATTTTGGTTGAATTTTGGGGGTTGAGGAGATTGAAGAAAAAGCTTGGAATAAGAGGAGTTTTGTGGTCTTACAACCCATCCTTCCCTAAGCTTGGCCTTGAGGTAGAGTCACCACCATTTTTGTTTCTTTATGTTTTTATTTGAAAGATTATATGTGTGTAAAAATGTGCTTGGTATTTTATCTCTTTTGTTTCACTTGTATGTATTTCAAAAAAATTTGGTGCTTGTTTTCTTGTGTTGTTGAATGTGGATTATGTGATGGGAAAAGGGTTGTTTAGGGATAGGCTCACCCAAAATTTGGGTAGAGCATCCCTCGTTGGGGATGGTATGGAGTAGGAACCTCCATGGGGAAGTATAATCCCTCCTTAAGAGGAGAGGCTCAAAAAGGGTATGAGTACCCATTTGTAATTGTGAAATGGTAGATATGGTTTTGATGGTATGGGTTTTGGAGAAGAGGAGATATTAAGGAAGGGTTGCATGTGAAATGATGGGAATATAATATTGACTTGTTCTTGTTGCTATTATTATGAGTCCCCATATGGAGTGTGTAGTCCACCCTCCATTCCCCACTTTGGATTCTTGATGGAATCCTAAAGTTATGTGAAAATCCCTTGGGTGGGTGTGAAAATAATCTTGTGTCTATCATGTGTGTGTAAATAATGTTTTTCTTGGTTTTGTTAGTACCCGGTTCCCATAGTTGCCTCCTAGCTTGGGGGTGGTTTGTGAGCAAACCTATGGTTGGGAGGTGAGCTCATTTGTGGTCATGAGAGAGGACTCTAGTGTGTGTTTACTTGTGTAGGTTGTAGATAAATGTACAAACTTGCAACCTTGTGAGATTATTGTATTCTACGTTGGGATGTGGAATGCCAAGCCATTACCATACTAATCTTGATGAACATTTGAAATGATGTAAATATTATCACATTGCATGGATACCATGTTTTGAAAGTCATGTAAATATTGCATAAGTATGGGAGAAAAGAGTTGTGAAATTTTCTTGTAAAGTCCTATATGTGCCTTTCTTGAAGAATAGTAAATGTTACAATAGAAAGGAACTATATTCATAAATCTATTATTCTATTGCTGAATTAATTAACTCACTTTATTTGGAAGTTCAAGAATGTTATTTTCTACATTATGAACTAATGTTGCTCTACTCTTGAAAATTATAAAATGTGTATTCAACTTCTTGTATTCACTTAGTATGACTGAATGAAGTATCAATTAAAGAATTATTTTATTATATAGTAAAAATAAAAGATAATATAGGGTGAAAAGATTATGCTCTTTGCTTGTGAAATAAGGGGGGTACTATGCCTCACATCTGCCTCTAGATTCTTTTCCCTAAATTTAACTGAAATAATTATAATAGAGCTACTCTATGCTGCTATAAAATCTTAAAATATTTCCCAAAATATCGCGATGAATTAAATAAAAGAAAACATATATTGTTCTTTTAAAGATTTAGATGTTATGATGTATACATTTAAAAAGAAAAAGAAAAAGTAAGAGTTTCATTTTATAATGCACCATAATATACAGAAGATTTCAGTGCTATTCATATTTCTGTAGTAAGACAGTGCATCTGTAAGTTTCTTACAAAAGAGAAATTTGCAAACAAATTTAACAAGATATATATTCAGCAGCACTTTTCCAAGCAACATTAGATTGAATTGTTGCCCGTAGGTTGTGTTGTTGTGAATGTCTTTTCATCAGTGATTTCTTCCTTCATGGGCAAGCTCGCAAACATACCTGAAGTTCCATGTGATGCATGAGGAGAGAGTTCCTTATCCAACTCCCTCAACTCAGTCTTTTTCTACAACAAAATAATAATAACAGAGTAGAGAAAGATTCGATCACTACGGATTGTGGTTCATCAATAAACATTTCAAAAGATGATATTGCAAAAAAAAGGGGACTGGCATAATAGTGCTGACTTACAGTTATAATCTTTCCTTACCATGCATAGTTAGGAGGGTCGAACTATAGTTACTATTTTGATCGATAGGTTGAAGAAACAAATATAGAAAGGAGGTGATCGAGCAAACGTTCATATAATAGTATAAAATGGTTTGGCATTTAATAGATATATTGAGTCTCTCTTTCGACCGCCTAGAGTAGAGGTCGCCTCATTATATCACTCTCTATGGTCACACTCAACTCCACCTAGCTCAAGATCCCATGGTAGCATCTGCTTTTCCCTCGTATATCCAAATTTTCTATGGCAGGGACATAACATTCAGTTTAGAGGCCGCGTAGGGTAGGATGGAAAGCGAGCAATATCATTGAACTTTTATGCCAACTGGATAATGCTAAGGGTGCTTGGACAATTTTGGTACTAATGGCAATGTTATGTGTGAGCCCTTGCTGCTAATTGACGACACTACCCACAAAACATAGAGAACCATTCTCCCAAACTTTAAGCGATAGAGCTAGCTCCTTCACGGGACTGTGCATGCTTCACATGCCTGGCTACAGTTTCAAATTCGTGTCTAAGAATACCTTGATAGCGTAACCTGCGCACTAGTAAGAGAGAGGGTATATGCAAAAAAATTGTAATACAATGTTCCTTGACTTAGTGTCAGTGGTTGAGACGTTTTTGCATTCTGCATGGGACGTTGTACCTAGTTAATATCATCCCTATGCATATCTTTGTCAGAAAACATCATTAGCCTCCAATCGAACCCTTACTACCTCGTGTACTATGCCAATGTTTATGATACTCATTTGTATCCGTTGAGCAGATAGTTTGGCGGAGTCAATTGGTTGTCGATAATAGTGGAAAGGGGGTTATGGGTGTAAATGCCAAAAATTGGTTATGTAGTGAATCAGGATCAATCTATATGTTCAAATACCAAGTAATTGACTCCTTGCCAGCGTTGGAAGAGTGTTGTCACACCAATATTGAGGGCTCATGTCTTCCACTTTTCATGCCTTGCAGATGTAGAGTGACGAGAGGGAAAAGTTTGAATATGATGCCTGAAGAGTAATGGAAAATGCACGCCTCTAGTTTGGTCACTTTCTCAAATCTTGCAAAGGTTGTCATAGGTGTTGTTCTTGGGGGACTGCCAGAAGTCACCATTGCATGAGACAGTCCTCGCATATTATCCTTGTGCCAGCATTTTCTTCTTGATAGGAGGGAATGGTTTTACGTGCATAAGTAGCATGAATAGATATACAATTAGAATGCCCCGCAATTTGTAAGAAGCGTCATTATTGATGTTATTGCCTATGATGCAAAGGGAACTGAAAAAAAAACCTTAGGATTTCGTCTCTTCTTTTTAGGCACCGTGATGAATGGACTAAACATGGTACTTGGACGTTGGATTTTGTGGACACGAAATAAAATATGGTCGAAATAAAGAGAAAACAAAACCACGAAGAAATTTTAATTAGCAAGTTTAATGTAACGGGGGTGGCATTGGAAATCTCCATTTTTGGGGCTCGAGGTTGATCCCATCCTTTTTAGCTTTAATAAGTCAACTTAATTCTCACGTATAGGCAATACCTCTATAAGGGAAGAGAGAAGATTCTTTTGTTTATTCTATATTTTTTTAAGTATTATGTTAATTTAAAATAAAAGATTGTATAAAGGTAAAGATTAATTATTTGGTTTAGTAATTTTTCCTTTCCTTTACAAAAAAGAAAAGAGGGAAGATTCTTTTGTTTATTCTATATTTTTTTAAGGTAAAAGAATATATATTATATTATATGAAGGAAATAATTTATTTAGTTGGGAAAGATAATTATTATAATTTTAATTGTAAATTACTTCATAAGGTAAATAGAATTATATGCGCAAAGAAGATATTTATTTTTCATATATAAATATATGAATAAATGATAATGGATGATAAAGAGATGGATTAAATAATAATAATTTATTCTATTTTTTGGGTTTAGAGGAACATTAGTATTAACGATCTCTTTGTTAGAAATATTATGGGTATCGATAATAGACTTAGTATGATGATGGAAGTAATAAATAAGAGTAATACTAATACAAATATCCAAGAGTGATACGGTTAATGATAGAATTCTTTATGAGAATTGAATTGGTTATTGGAATTATAGACCTTATGATAGTTATATATATATGCCATAATATGAATGTTGAGAGTGAAATAATGTTAATATTAACTTGGTTCCAACAAGTGATGTTAATAATTGCATTAGAAGTAGCTTTTGTATCAAGGTCAAACTTAACCCTAGATGGAGGAAAAATATGAACATTAGTAGTACGTGGAAATAATAATTTAGACTATGAATCAAATTAGAAAAGTTTAGGATGAGGTAATCATGTGTCATCAATGTTAAAAAAAGGATCAAATTCATCCCTGGTAGTAAATATCTGACATTTTATGTAATATAAATACTAGGATCCTTCTCTTCATCGCTTGAGGATGTGTGCAATGGACTATGCACATCCACTCATTCATCAACCCCACTTCGTTCCCGAGCGGTGTGTCAACATTGCACACGCATTGTCTCTCGTTACAGGTAGTTTAGTTATCATGTGAAACGTGATAAGGCCCGTTGTTAGTATGAATTCCAAAAAAAAAAAAGTTGTGTTTTTGCCTATGAGTAAATTATGGGCATTACACCAACACAACCTTCCCAACTTAGTAAGAAACTCTCGAATAGCTTTCCCCACTTTTACCAAAGACTCCCTATCAAAATCTTCTCTCAATTTCTCTTAGAAACTCTCTCTCTCATAACTCGGGAAATTAAAATATAATAACTCTAAAAAATCATAGCAACAACGTAGATATGTGTGCTCTTCATGTAGTGTCACTTTAGTTGATACTATTTGTTTCAATTTTCTTATGACCGTTTGTTAGTCATTTAGCTTCTTTCGATACCACGTTACATTATTTCAGTGATGATGTTGATGTTACATTAGTTATACTCTATGGATGATACATTTGACATTGTGATCATTTGGTTATGTTCTTATGATGACATTATGATAGACACATGTGTGTTTTGGTTTATGTTGTTTCTAAGTTTTTATAATGTTATCGTGATGAAATCGATGTTTATGATATAATGATGCTTATTAGTATTGGTGAAAGAGATAGTGTAGCATTACTTACTCGTGAGTACCCTGCTACGCTATGACTCTCCTTCATGGTTTGTTTTTGACATATGTTGATATGTTTGACAGTGTTGTTTTATGTAGATTATAGGTACAAGCATCGAATCCACCTTCTTCGTCAAGTCTGAGCATGCCAAGATTGAATGGGAAACTTGTTGAATTCAGAGATAGTGTTAGGTCCTCTGTCCTAAGCCATTGTTCTTGATAGAACGAGTACCCATTTGTTACCCATTTATGTTTGTTGTTCATTTTGTCATGTCGTTCGTATGTTTATTACGTTTGGAAATTGACTTGTTTAAATTAGATAAATGATTTGATTAGTAGGTATTGATTCTATTATGATTTTAATTGCAATGTTAAAATTAAATAATTATGTTCGATTAAATGATTTTGTTTAAATTACTTTATAATGAAAGTTTGATTAAATATTTAAAAGATTTAATTAATTAAAACTATTAAAATAGAATATTAATTTAATATAATTGCTTTTTGATTGTGCAACTTAAATGTTTTTAAAATATATATTTTGAAAAGAATTTTTTTCGATAGAATATACAAAATATCTTAAAACTTGAACTTAATGTCGAAGGATGGTTAACTTGTACAATTAATTAGTTTTAACTGCTTGATCAATTTTGATGGCATGCAGACTATCTGTTAAGTTTTGTGAATTGAATTTAATTAAAAATGAATTAGAAGAAAGGTTATGCAATTTTTTTTGGGCACGACAATTGGTTTTGGCTGAAAAGTTGTTTCATGACAATATTTTGGAAACAAGCTTTTATGTTTCTCTATGTTTTTTGTTGGAAAACTATTGAAGATTGCAAAATTCAGAGGCTTTGTTTGCGTTGGGAAAGATATAGTGTCTGATATCCTGTGTTTGGCTTCACCCTTCACCGGAATTCGAGGGCACTAGGTTTTCTTTTGTATTTTTGTTTTGTTCTTGAATTCAAAACTTTTAAATGATGATATTAGATGTGATTTCTATTTATACTGAACTTCACGCTTTATAACCTTCTCAAACAATAGAAAATGAAATCGTTATTGTTTGATTTGAATTAAATTGAAGAGAGATTATAGAGAAATGAAAATTTTACAAGAACCTAGCTTTGTATTCCTAAGTTTTCAGAAAATTTCTTTAATTCCAATTACCAGTCTGTGGATAGAATAAATATTTCATGGTTGTAGTTCTTCAGTGGAAATTAATCATGTGTATCGTATAGTTGTTTTTTAATCCACTATATTTCTTCTTTGTACGCACGGTCTGCTGGGTACTGCTAGCGCGTCCCTTACCTTTACTCAAATTATTGCTGGCTTTATTCCTTTTGAAACATTCGTAGAACCTCCTTGGCCGCCGTGTTTATGAGTTTCTTTTGATTTAAATGATGCCATTCTCTAATAATAATGGTTCACGACTGATAATTTTTCCAATTTCATATTCAAATCTATGTTGATTTGTGTACGACCTATTTCTCTTGACGTTCATTCTTTCTATGCTTTGCTAGAAATGTGTTACCTCTCATTTAATGTTCTTCTCTGGATCTATGCTTATGTTGCATCCTTCATGTCATCCCCTCGTTCACATAATTAGTATGTTTGGAATGAAATTTCGGGCACTGTTCATAAATGTCATTTCCTCTTTAAAATACGCACAGCTGGCTCACTCGTTGTTTTAGCAAGTTCTATAGGTGTCACCAGCATTGTCCTACCATACTCCTCTACTTGTTCAGTTCGGGGTTGTTGTGTAAGACATCTAGGAAGTTTGTGAAAATGAGCTTCGGATTATGTTTATATAAAACAACATATTTCTTTTATGGCTGTGTGTTCTTATTATTCGCTGAATGATGCATTGAAAATATCGAGGAAAAATGAGTATAAATTGTTGTTTTCTAATTTTGGGGCATGTTATCGCTATATTCATTTTCCTCATTCTTTTTTCATGATCTTTTGCTTGGTAATCCCATGGCTATTCTTATCATATCTGTCCTTTTACCTTGTGCATGACTGGATTTCTAGTTATTACTTTGTCCTTGCTTAATCTGCGCAACGAGTTTCCTGCAAATGTATGTATTCTTGTGTCTTTCCTGCATGGATTATCTGATCGGTATTTTCCTAGGGAATGTTGAATTCTCATATTGATCTTTCAACCTGGGACTATGTTTCATGAAATCCGCCATGAACTTCCAGCGTTGTGAGACCAATAAATTCTTGGTTAGGTATCAGTTTGATTTTTTTTATGGGATTCAAAGTATCCTTGAACTTTATATGGTAACTTAAACTTTGAGTTAACTAAAATGATAATCGACATATTTAAACTTGCAGTTGACATGCATCTGCATGTAATATATACCATGCATACAAAATAAATATTTAAAGCATTTGATATAGATTTAGTTTGACATGTTGTTTATGAATGGTTATGACTGTGTATAATAATCTCGTTGGCATAATATATTTATACTTTAATGTTACCGATATGAATTTTATTTTAATTAGTAATCCGCATTTAGAAAGTTGAATATTGAATCAATTTAAATATGCTATATATATATTAGAGTTAAATTGTTTGGTTCTTGAAGGTATTGTATATATATATCATTCTAATTTAAGGGTGATTATTGAATTACTTTTTTAATTTTGAAAACAATAAAGTGGACATTTTACTTTGTCGTGTATTACCTTTTCACGAACTCCAAGTTCACTTTGAATTGAAAGGTGATTATTTAAAAAGAAAACTATGTATGTGATATTGATTTTAAAGTGCACTATTGGTGTCATTATGTTGTTATATTCTCAGAGGTTAGGGTTGTACCTTGCTTTATTAAGTGTTTAATTCTTGCTTCTCGTCATTATTTGCATGAATTGACTTTGGACTTAGCCATGCACAATATATTATCTTATTGAGATATTTGAAATATCTTATAGTATCATCATATTGAGATGTGTCTATTCATGTTTATTCTTTTTGGTGCATGATAGATATCCTTGTTGTTTTCAGTAAGTGAAGTTTTGTATATAGGAGGAGTGGCTTTCGTTAGGGTTCATAACCCTAAGATGTTTCCAGGGTAACCTATCAAAAGTAGATAATCCAATGAAAACTATAAACTTAATGTATTAAGGGTTGGGTAGTATTCACCTAATAACTTAGATAATTGTTTTTCCTCACCTCATACCTTAATGCTTGTTTAGATTAAGGGTAGGTTGAGATGGCCTGAAATGGCTTATTGATACACTTTATCCTCTTGAAAAGTGTTTTGATTCCACATGAGTTCATTTAGGGGCCAAGAATCAGTAGAGATTTCTAAGGTAACTCAGGATGAGGGCCGGTAATCTAGGAAGATTCACTAGGGTAACCTAGAAATACTATGTGATGACACTCTTATCCTTGTACATGTTTGTGGTATCCAGTGTAGAGTCACTTGTGGTTATGTTGTTTCTTATGGGAGTTTGTCTGTTGTCATATGGTTTAGTTATATCAGTATGTCGTTATGTGAATTTTCAACCATGTAATGTTATGTTATGTCTTCTTGTATGTATGTTTGACTTGTGGACCTGATACTATCTCCTAGCATGGGATGGGATTTCGAGTACCACATGGTTGGGAGGAACGTGCATTTTCCTCCATTGGGTCCCCATGCAAGTGATGTAGTTTGAGACGATATTTTTCTTGATAGGTTCTTGGATTCACTTTGTTCATGGAGTTGGACGCTGAGCGTGCTCGTGAACGAGATAGACAATAGTACTTGTTCGTCATCTATATTGTATTCACTCATGATTTTTACATGAGGCTTCATTGTATTATAATTATGGATGTATCAAGATTTGTCACAGTCTCATTTGATGTATTTTGAACAAGTAATTAAACCTCTTTATGATAATGTAATCAGGATATGACATATTCATATGTTTCTTATATTTAGTTTTATGATGTGTGGTTCTTCTAGTATATGTTTTAGTAGCATTGTTGTGGAGCCCTGAGAATGGTCATGCTTATATTACTTTGTCTCTTGTTTTATTAAATAATAAAAAATAAATAAAAAATGGTTATTTAGTTACTTTACATGTTGTTCATTGGGTTCCATGATGGGGCATTACAACTAGGTATCAGAGCACAAGGTTCTAACACTAGGTACT
Source organism: Sequoiadendron giganteum (assembly GCA_007115665.2). NCBI lineage: Eukaryota > Viridiplantae > Streptophyta > Pinopsida > Cupressales > Cupressaceae > Sequoiadendron > Sequoiadendron giganteum. Next base: position 248,098,911 of record CM021106.1, on the reverse strand, counting down.
CTTGTTCTTGTGAGCCCATTAGGTTGTCCTAGATGTTAGACTCTGTAATGTGTGTTTTTTTCTTGTACATATTGAAACTTAGACTCGTCTTTGATTTTGTGTAGGACGATGCCTAGAATTCATGGTAGGGGTTGTGGACAAGGCCGAGGTGGTGGTCGTGTAGCTAATAGATAGGATACTCCTCCTTAGAGTTCTCATGAGAGTGAGAACATAGAGCAACTAGATCCTCAAGTTAATCAGGTGAATGATGAACAAAATCCAATTCAAATGGTTTATGAGGGAGATCTATTGGATCATTTACTTGAGCAGGTTCTTGTTTGTCTTGTTTCTAGACAGGAGGCTAAACAAGAAGTGGATAGAGAACAAGACAGATCACATAGGAAGGTTGTTGAGACTATGCAACATGATGTCATTACTGCAAGGCATATGAGAGATTTGTTGAGAGCATGCCCTCCCACATTTGATGGTACTGGTGGTGGTTTGGAAGCAAAAACTTGGCTATATTAGACTTGGGATGATGTTTTGCTATGAATCCATATGGTAGAAACACCAGAGCTAGATGTGCCATTATGCATCTTAGAGGCTTTGCCTCTACACATGGTAGCGATTGGACGAGAAAATGCTTCACTTGGAGATTGGTTTTATATCATGGGATATGTTCTTGGAGTGTTTCAAAGTACATTTCCTATCATAGCATTGGAGACAACGTTGTGCAGATGAGTTCCATGATCTATGTAAGATGGCTATGTCAGTTGAGCAGTTTGAGCATAGGTTCTATGAGCTCAAATGGTATGCAAGGATTGTGAATGACGAGGCAATGTTGGTACAACATTTCATTAGGGGCTTGAATACCCGTATCAGCAAAGGATTAAGAGTCTTCGAGCCAAAGATGATGGAGGTAGCCGTGGAGAAGTCATGAATTATGGAGGATAATTTATCTATGGTTTTGGGTGGACATATAGGTGTTTAGATAGGAAATGCACCTACTACAGGTTTTGGTCCATGAGGTTCCTCTCAAAACCAATAGGAACCCACTAAGGGTGGTAAGCAACAGCAGCAACATTACCCACTGAAGAATAAGAGTTCTCAATTTCAGTCGGGTAGCGGTTCATAGTCTAAGAAGAACCGTAACTGGTGACGTAATAAGCGCAACCATCAGGATCAGCCAGCACAAAGTGCATAGTCTACGATTAGTAGAGGCAGTTTCCAACTGTTGAATGCACCTTCGGGTGGCAGAGGTTTTGGTAGGGCTACTAGATGTTTCTCATATGGTCAACAGGGTCATATTATGAGGCATTTTCCGATGAGAGGTACATCAGGGTTTGGTCAATAACCTGTAGCTTCAGAGACGATAGTTGGAGATGCATGTTGTTCTCACAGAGTTTTTTCTATGGTGGATAACCGTTAGGAAGATCATTAGAATACTATGGTTGAGGCTTCAGGCCAGTTATAGATTATTAATGTTTCCATCCTTTTTTATTTTGGAGAATCTAATTCATTTAATTCTCCATCTATTGTTGAGCAATGTGGACTCATGGTAGTAAAGCAAGGTGTTAGGTGGTAGGTAGAATTGGCCTTTGTGGTGAAGGTAGTAGTTGAATCTCTTATCCGCAATTGTGAACTTAGGATTGGATCACTATCCACCTCAATAGATCTTTGGGTTATACCTCTTGGTTTGTATGACATCGTTTTGGGTATGGACTGGTTGGAATCCCATAGTCCTATGAATGATTGTCGACAGAAGATAGTAAGTTTCTTAGATGATTCTGGTGTAGAAGTTGAGATAGTCTATGTGCAAAGACCCATCTCCTTGTATATTATATCTACTATGAAATTAAGGAGATGTATGTGACAGGGTTGTGAGCTGTTTGCAGCAATAGTTAATGACTTGGAGGTAGGGGACAGTTGATAGGTATCTCTTGATGATTACCCTATTCTTGGGGAATTCATAGATGTTTTTCCTAGTGATATTCCAGGTATGCCGCTGAAATGTGACATAGATTTCAGAATCGATATGGTTCCTAGAGTAGAGCTGATATCTCGAGCTCCATATAGAATGACCACACAAGAACTGGAAGAGCTTCGATTGTAATTGGAGGAAATTTTGGCTAAGGGTTTTGTACATCCGAGTGTTTCTCCTTGGGGATAGCTTATCATCTTCATGAAGAAGAAGGACGTATCTCTCAAGCTATGCACTGATTATCATCAATTAAACAAAGTGACGGTTAAGAATTGATATCCTTTTCCTAGAATCAATGATCTCTTTGATCAGATCAAAGGAGCTAATGTATTTTGTAAGATTGATATGAAATCGGGTTACCATTAGTTGCGCATTTCTGAAGCGGAAGTTCATAAAATGGCATTTCAAACTCATTATGGGCACTATGAGTTCACAGTGGTACTATTCTGGTTAATGAATGCACGATCTTTTTTCATGAGTTTGATGAACGGTGTCTTCTTCACAAACCTTGATCATATTTTTCTTGTGTTTCTCGATGATATTTTGATTTATTCGAGAGATATGAAGGAGCATGAAGAGCACATGAGATAGGTATTGCAATGCTTGAGAGAGAATTAGCTGTTTGCAAATTTTTCAAAGTGTGAGTTCTTCCAGGCTGAGGTGAAATACCTTGGTCATGTTATCTCTAGAGAGGGTATTGTAGTGGATCCTTCGAAGATTCAAGCTATCATTGATTGGCCCATGCCTACCAATGTACCTGAGGTTCACAGTTTTATGGGTTTTGCCAGGTATTACATACAATTTGTTCAGGGGTTTTCTAGGATTTCTCATCCTATTAATTCTCTTCAGAGGAAAGGGAAGAAATTCATTTGGTCAGATCAGTGTCAGTTGGCTTTTCAAACACTCAAGGAAAAGTTGACAAGTGCACCTATTTTAGCCATTCCTGATCCTACTAAGGACTTTTTGTTTGCATTGATGTGTCTTTGGAAGGATTAGGAGCCATTTTGATACATGAAGGTTGTGTGATCACTTATGAGTCCCACAAACTAAAGGATCATTAATTGAACTATCCTACTCATGATTTGGAGTTAGTTGCAGTCATTCATGCTTTGGTTTGATGGAGGAATTTCTTGTTGGGTCATCATTTTGAACTTCACAGTGGTCATCGTAGTTTGTAGTACATTTTTACTCAGCCTAATTTGAATGCTAGGTAGAGACAGTGGATGGAGTTCTTATGCGAGTATGATTTTGAGGTGAAATTTATCTAGGGGAAGGAGAACATAGTGGTTGATGCTCTTAGTCGGCGAAGGCATGAGCTTTTTTTGTGACTCTTGGAGTTGATTGGAGGAGTTAGATTTTGGCATCACTTCCTATAGATAGACTGTATCAAGAGGTGAAGATGGAGTTGGGATCAGATAGACCCTTGGAGGGTAGATTTATAGGATATACTCTTGAGTCTGATGGATTTTTGTGACATTTGGGTCATATCTATGTGCCACTTGTAGATGGTCTTCACACTTTGATTATGTCAGAGGAACATCAAGCACCTTATTCAGCTCATCCTAGTGTCAAGAAGATGCATGCGGATCTTTGACAACTGTACTTTTGGCCTAGGATGAAGCGTGACATTGCTGATTTTGTTTCGATATGTCTTGAATGCTAGAGAGTTAAGCTAAGTACCAAAATCCCATAGGATTTTTGCAGCCACATCTTGTTCTTAAATGGAAGTGGGATATCATATCGGTAGATTTCATTGTTGGGTTGCCTATGTCATCTTGTTGAAATGATACTATCATGGTTATTGTTGACAGGTTGACTAAGGTATCACATTTCTCTCTGGTTCGTTAATTTTATAATGTCTCATCTATGGAAAAGATCTTCATGGAGGATATTGTTCGTTTGCATAGAATTCCATGCAGAATCATTTCAGATAGAGATCCTATATTTACATCAGCGTTATGGACATATTTACAACATGCCTTAGGTACTCAGTTGAACTTTAGTTCATTTTATCACCCCAAGATTGACAGATAGACCGAGAGGGTCAATCAGGTTCTTGAGGATATGCTTAGGATGTATGTTATGGATCAACAGACACGTTGGGAAGATTATCTCTACTTGGTGGAGTTCACCTATAATAATGGGTATCATAGTTCCATAGGTATGCCTCCTTTTCGAGCATTGTATGAATGCCCTTTCTAGACTTCGTTGAGTTGGGATCAACTTGAGGATAACATTCTTCTTGGACCTGAGATGCTTCTGGATATGGAGCAGTAGGTTGATCGTATTAGAGAGCAATTGGTGGTGGCACAAGATAGGCAAAAGAAGTATGTTGATGATCATAGAGTGGATCATTAGTTTTTAGTTGGTGATAGGGTATTTCTTTAGGTGCGTCTACGGAAGATTTTGATCCATTATAGAAAAGGCTCTAAGCTCATGCCTTGTTTCATTGGACCATTCAAGATTTTGGAGAGGATTGGTCCTGTAGCGTACCATATTGCTTTATTTCCTAGTTTGTTGCGCATTCATGATGTATTCCATGTATCAGTTCTTAGGCCTTATCATCCTGATATTTCACATGTGCTCAATTGGAATGCATTACAGGTAGAGGACGGGCAGCTAGCTTTGGAGCCCATGGGTGGAGGCTCGTCCTCAAGGGTTGAGATGTTGATCAAGTGAGGGTCCAGTGGGATCCTAGTGATGAGGAATCAACCACTTGGGAGGATGCGACACGCATGAGGGATCTTTATCTTTATTTATTTGCAGGCTTCTAGGAGTAAGCCTTATCCTAGGGGGAGGATGTAGTGTCCCTCCAGTTGATACTATTTGTTTCAATTTTCTTATGACTATTTGTTAGTCGTTTAGCTTCTTTGGATACCACGTTACATTATTTCAGTCATGATTTTGATGTTATGTTAGTTGTTATACTCTGTGGATGATACATTTGACATTGTGATCATCTAGTTATGTTCTTATGATGATATTATGATAGACACGTGTGTGTTTTGGTTTATGTTGTTTCTAAGTTTTTATGATGTTATCATGATGAAATTGATGTTTATGATATAATGATGCTTCTCTGTCTTGGTGAAGGAGACAGTGTATCATTACTCACTCATGAGTACCCTACTACACTATGACTCTCCTTCACGGTGTGCTTTTGATATATGTTGATATGTTTGATAGTGTCATTTTATGCAGATTGCAGGTACAAGCATTAACTCCACCTGCTTTGTTAGGTTTGAGCATGAAAAGACCCAATGGGAAACTTGGTGAACTCAAAGATAGTGTTAGGTCCTCTATCATAAGCCATCATTCTTGATAGAATGAGTACCCGTTTGTTACCCATTTATGTTTGTCTTCTATTTTGTCATGTCGTTTGAATGTTCATTACATTTGGAAATTGACTTGTTTAAATTAGATAAATGATTTTATTAGTAGGTATTGATTCTATTGTGATTTTAATTGCAATGTTAGAATTAAATAATTATGTTAGATTAAATGATTATGTTTAAATTACTTTATAATTAAAGTTTGATTAAATATTTAAAATATTTAATTAATTAAAATTGTTAAATAAAATATTAATTTAATATAATTTCTTTTTGATTGTGCAACTTAAATATTTTTAAAATAGATATTTTCAAACGAATTGTTTTCAATAGAAAATGAAAAATATCTAAAAACTCGAACTTAATGTCAGAGGATGGTTAGCTTGTAAAATTAATTAGTTTTAATTGCTTGATCAATTTTGATGGCATGCAAACTACCCGTTAAGTTTTATGAATTGAATTTAATTAAAAATGAATTAAAGGAAAGGTTATGCATTTTTTTTTTTTGGGCATGACAATTCGTTTTGGCTGAAAAGTTGTTTCATGATAATATTTTGGAAATAAGCTTTTTTGTTTCTTTGTGTTTTTGGTTGGAAAAATATTGAAGATTGCAAAATTCAGAGGTTTTCTTCTATATTTTAGTTTTTTCCTTGAATTTAAAATTTTTAAATGACGGTATTGGATGTGATTTTCATTTATAGTGAACTTGACGCTTTATAACCTACTCAAACAATATAAAATGAAATCGTTATTGTTTAATTTGAATTAAATTAAAGAGGAATTATAGAGAAATGAAAATTTTATGAGAACCTAGCTTTGTATTCCTAAGTTTTCAGAAAATTTATTTAATTCCAATTACCAGTCTGTGGATCATATAAATCTTTCATGGTTGTAGTTCGTCAGTGGAAATTAATCATGTGTATTGTATAGTTGGTGTGTTTGAATTCACTGTATTTCTTCTTTGTATGCACAGTCTACTAGGTATTGCTAGTGCGTCCCTTACCTTTACTCAAACTGCTACTAGCTTTATTCCTTCTCAAATATTCATAGAACCTCCTTGGCCGTCATGTTTATGAGTTTATTTTGAATTAAATGATGCCATTCTCTAATAATAATGGTTTGCAATTGGTCTTTTTTCCAATTTCATATTCAAGTCTATGTTGATTTGTGTGTGACCTATTTCTCTTAATATTCGTTCTTTCTATGCTTTGCTAGTCGTGTGTTACCTCTCGTTTAATGTTCTTCTCTAGATCTATTCTTATGTTGCATCCTTCATGTCGTCCCCTCATTCACATAATTAGTATGTTTGGAATGAACTTGCTAGCTTTGTTCATAAATGTCATTTCCTCTTTAAAAGATGCACAATTGGTTCACTCGTTGTTTTAGCAAGTTCTATAGGTGTCACCAACATTGTCCTACCATTGTCCTCTGCTTGTTCAGTTTGGGGTTGTTGTATAAGACATTTAGGAAGTTTGTGAATCTAAGCTTTGGATTGTGTTTATATAAAACAACATATTTATTTTATGGCTGTGTGTTATTATTTTCTGAATGATGCATTCAAAATCTCCAAGAAAAATGAATATAAATTGCTATTTGCTAATTTAGGGGAATGTTATCATTGTATTTATTTTCCTCATTCTTTTTGCATGATCATGATGCTTGGTAATCTTGTGGCTATTCTAATCATATTTGTCCTTTTACCTTGTGCGCGCCTAGCTTTCTAGTTATTACTTTGTCCTTACCTTGCTTAATTTACGCATCGAGTTTTCTGCAAATGTATTTATTCTTGTTTCTTTCCTGCATGGATTATCTGATTGGTATTTTCCTGAGGAATTTTGAATTCTGATATTGATCTTTTAGCCTAGGACTGTGTTTTATAAAATCCGCCATGAGTTTCCAGTGCTTTGAGACCAATAAATTGCTATTTAGGTATCGGTTTGATTAACTGAAATGATAATCAACATATTTAAACTCGTAGTTGACATGCATCTGCATGTAATATATACCATGCATAAGAAATAAATATTTAAAGCATTTGATATAGATTTAGTTTAATGTGTTGTTTATGAATGGTTACGGCTGTGTATATTAATCCCTTCGACATAATATATATATATATATATATATATATATATAATTTAATGTTACCGATATGAATTTTCTTTTAATTAGTAATCTACATCTAGAAAGTTGAATATTGAATCAATTTAAATATGCTATATATATATATATATATATATATATTAGAGTTAAATTGTTTGGTTGTTGAAGGTATTGTATATATATATCATTCTAATTTAAGGATGATTATTGAATTACTTTGTTAATATTAAAAACAATAAAGAGGACATTTTACTTTTTTAAGTATTACCTTTTTACGAACTCCAAGTTCACTTTGAATTGAGAGATGATTATGTTAAAAGAAAACTATGTATGTGATTGTTATTGATTTTAAAGTGCACTATTGGTGTCATTATATTGTTATATTCCTAGAGGTTAGGGTTGTACCTTTCTTTATTAAGCGTTTAATGCTTGCTTGTCATCATTATTTGCATGACTTGAATTTGGACTTAGCCATGCACAATATATTAATATATTTGAAATGTCTTATAGTATCATCATATTGATATGTGTATATTCATGTTTATGATTTTTGGTGCATGATGGCTATCCTTTTTGTTGTCAGTAAGTGAGGTTTTGTATATAGGAGGAGTGGCTTTCATTAGGGGCTGGAATTCTAGGAGGTTACCAGGGTAATCTATTAAAAGTAGATAATCTAGTGAAAACTATAAACTTAATGTATTAGGGGTTGGGTAGTATTCACCTAATAACTAAGATAATTGTTTTGCCTCGCCTCATAACTTAATGCTCATTTAGATTAAGGGTAGGTTGAGATGGCTTGTAATGGCTTAGTCAAACACTTTCTCCTCTTGAAAAGTGTTTTGATTCCACATGAGTTCATTTAGGGGTCAGGAATCGGTAGAGATTGCCAGGGTAACTCAGGACGAGGACTGATAATCAAGGAAGATTCACTAGGGTAACTTAGAATGACTGTGTGATGACACTCTTATCCTTGTACATGTTTGTGGTCTCTTGTGTAGAGTAACTTGTGGTTATGTTGTTTCCTCTAGGAGTTTTTCTGTTTTCATATGGTTTAGTTATGTCATTATACCATTATGTGAATTGTCAACCATGTAACATTATGTTCTATCTTCTTGTATTTCTATTTGACTTGTGGACTTGATACTATCTCCTAGCACAAGTGGTGGGATTTCGAGTACCACATGGTTGGGAGGAACATTCCTTTTCCTCCCTTGGGTCCCCTTGTAGGTGATGCAGTTCAAGACGAGATTGTTCTTGACAGGTTTTTGGATTCACTTTGTTCATGGAGTTGGACGTTGAGTGTGCTCATGAATGGGATAGACAGTAGTACTTGTTCGTCATCTATATTGTATTCACTCATGATGTTTACATGAGGCTTCATTGTATTATAATTATGGATGTATTGAGATTTTCCACAATCTTGTTTGATGTATTTTGAACATGTTATTAAACCTCTTTATGATAATGTAATTAGGATATGACATATTCATATGTTTCTTGTATTTAGTTTTATGATGTGTTGTTCTTCTAGTATATGTTTTAGTAGCATTGTTGTGGAACCCTAAGATCAGTCATTCTTATGTTACTTTGTCTCTTGTGTTATTAAATCTTTAAAAAATAATTTATTTTAGTTATTTAGTTGCTTTACATGTTGTTCCCTGGGTTCCATGATGGGGCATTACACTTCAAATGAGGTAAATAGATCTTCTATTTATACACAAAAAATCAGCAACTAATGGCTAAAAAGAGGGTATGAGTATTGACACTTCTTAGCTCAAATGATACAACTCAACAAAGTAAATAAAAGGTGGTAGCTAAAATTGATGCACAGAGAAAACATAAACAAACATGGTAATGAGTTGATCATCACAAATCAATAGCAAGAAAGACAATTAGAAATTCAAGGTATCTATTTTCCTATAGCTTCACTTACATAGATAGCTACACTAATGACTAATTCCACATTTTTGAAGTGTTTCATGTTTTAGAAATTCATACTAAGAAATAGACTTCTAATTGATTCATCTCTTTCCCAATTGGCTCCTCATTATGTCATTCACACCACTTTACATGGTCGATGTTTTTTTTTTTCTTAGTCAACTAATTTACTGTGCATATGCATTTTCTATTGTTTTTCTGTGAAAAATTCTTGGCAGCAATAATAACTCATTGGAATGCATTCATTTAAAATTTCTTTATATGGTTCTACCCATATTCATATTACTTTTCACTTTGTATGTTTTAAACACCATTGAAATATATATATATGTGATTCTTTACTTAGTGCTATTACCATTGTAATATGTTGCACACTATTCATATCTTAAGCTATGTTTAATATACTATGTTCTATGCTGATAATTTTGCACTAGAGATATCATTACTTTATATATATATATCTATATATATATATATATATATATATATATATATATATATGAATGTGTGTGATCATAGTCATAATATGGACTAAATATTCTATATCCAAATGAAATTTAAACTATATTTGAACCCCTAAGCCATGATCCCAATGAGATATTTGAAAGCTTCAAAACTAAGAACCCATTTTAAACTAAACATGAAATGAACAGGAAAGCATATTAGGAAATATATTCTAATAATCCAAACTTTATCCCATTGGAGGAGTGGTGTCACATTGATGTGGAATGGAAACTCTTTCCCAATCCCTTCGATAATATGAGCTAATTCAATCAATTTTATTGATGAAATTTGATGAAACTAATGAAATGTAAATGAAACATGGATGCAAAACTAGTTTAACATGATGAAAATGAGTGCTAAATTCTAAAATTCTTGATGGAGATGGATGCAAGCTACGTTATTTGGAAACGAAGTTCTAAGATGCAATCCATGGGTACAAAACTATGCTAAAATGGATAAAAACTAAGCTATAATGGAAGACATTAATAGATGCTTAATATGGATCAAGATTAATCTAAAATGCTAACAAATGCTAAATATGGATGCAAGTGAGTATGAATTTCAACAAAATAACTTTTCTTTGAAAATGTGGATCCATTTCTCTCCAAATGGTGATGTATTAATAGGAGAGAAAATGAAGAATCAATGGTTGAGATCAATTTGATCAATCAACAGTCAATATTGAATAAAGGTTGAAATATGGATCAAGGATTCTCATAAATAGATGAGAATCAAAGATCACATGGATCAAAGAAATAATCAATGGATGAGAATTATTTAAACAAACACACTTTGTAACAAATTTGAAGTCTGGTTACAAAGTTTGTTTGAAAATAATATTCCATATTTTGGAGCCAAATTGATGCAGATCAGGGGCACAAACTAGACTATTGATACTATATTTCACAATAATGGGTTCATTCATTTCTCAAATTTCAAAGGAAATCATGACATTGTTGTACTTGACCTTCCTTTGTCATGAAAAAACCTTACTAATATGACTCAAAGGAAAAATGGATCAAATACATGTGATGGCATTCAACTGAATACAACAAATTGCCTTTGGCAATCCTCTCAGGACAGTACCTTTAAGACTTTGTTTGGAAACTCACAAGGACCATTGATCTTATTGAATTGTCTTATGATCAGAGTCTTGAGATACCATTCTACATCATATTCAATGTTCTCATGAAGAACTTGCTGGAGACACACAACAAAGGACAAGAAACTTTGACTGTCACCCTTTAGGTGTCACTGTCAGCATAGTTTGATGACAGTCCTTTTAGGAAAATTAATGCAAATGAAAGAAGTGACCTTTGAAGGTCTTCAAATCCATATACAGGTTGGTAGGACCCTTATAACTGTATGCCCTTCCTTTCTCACCTATATATCAAACAAGATATGTGACAACAAATCTAAAATTGTCATACATTGTCCTAATAGGATAGTCATACATATAGGTGTCTTTTTTAATCCAAAGGCCACCAAATCAAGGAAAAAGGCCTATGACACCTTCATACATCTTCCTCAATGCTTTCTCCATCATGACAATGCCAAACAGTTCATCCATGCATTCAAATGCTCCTAAACGCCCTTCAAACAACCTGGTACATCAAAATATCAGAACTTCTAGCATACAGAAGCACGTGCAGACTTCATCTTCAGGCCCTACAAATTGGAGATATGGTACAACATATATAAACACACCACTCCATAATTTTTTGGCATTTTTCACTAGTGAAGGGCTGAGAAATACATTTTTTATTTGCCACTGCTTACCCTAGGTAGGGTTTCAAACAATTTTCAGAAAAACTACAATAAATTTATTTCTACCTAATTAAATTAAACCAAACCAACTTCAAAAGAAATATAATTCATTTCTATATGAATCAAAATAAATTTTAGATCGATACAGTGCACCCATAGTTCATACAACTTGACATAAATCAAAAGAAGCCTGGAAAACATAGAAAATAGATGTGCGAAAAGAGCTTTCTTTCCTAAAACTTCATTCCAATCCTTCTACTCAAGATTACAAGGCATATTTTAGTGTTTCCAACCATATTACAACTACCTCTAGCCATATTTCAGTTATTGACTTAAAAAATCCTCAATTTACACCCTTTTACAAAAAGTTGCAAAAGTTGCTTTAACAACATTTGGACAACTATGACAACTTTTACATTATTTGACCGATTGATCCACAACCTTCCAAAATGGAATGAAATGACCCTAAATGACTTATTACATCCTTATTAGATCCAAACTCTCTTAATCAACTCAAAATGACACAAATGACAACATGCGTTCTTTAATGCAATATTGACAACTATTACAATATTCCACTACCTTACACCTAAAGACTCCACAAGGACTCCCAATGACATGAAATGACCTCAAAAGGCCTTATTACATGAAATCAACCCAAACACAACAAAACCAAAATTCACTACATAACCCAAGGGTGCACCTAGAACTGGGTGCCCCTACACCACAAATAGGTGAATATTCCTTTAGAATCTTCCCTATGCAAGTGGATGGGTGAGGAGATTAGCAATTTAGTAATTAAAACTAAATTTTAATTGTGCAAGATGAGGAATGTGAGGATATCCATTAAATAATTGATTTGTTTAATGAAAATGGGATGCAAATTACATTTAATCAAATAATTTAGGATTTAATTAATTAAATGAGAGGACATAAGGTGTTTAAATCAAATATTTTGTATTATTCAATTAAACAGGATGAGAGGTGAAGGTGAAAGGGGGTGAATTAACCTAATTAAATCAATTAGATTAATAGATGAAAATGATGCATTTAATTAAATAAATCGGATTATTTAATTAAACAAGTTAAAGAAGGTGAAATTTAAGGCGAAATGGTGTTAGTGATCAGATTCAAGTGAGTGATACCATTCAAGACAATTTTAATTATCTATATTTTTCCCCTTTTTGAAGCGAGGTGCCTATTATGTTGGTTCAAAGACTAATTCTTTTCAGATTAATATTGTTTCTCATATCAAAAATTAAAATATTATTAATTTTTTGGATGCCCCAGTGTTGCCTCAATGGAAGGAATTAATGTGGTACCTCACCCCCTCGAGAGATCGTGAAGAAATTTGAAATTTCGGGTCGATGTCACGACAAAGGATCAATCATTAATTCACCTTCAAATAGGACTAGAAAGGTCAGATGTCTGATGTATAGATAGTCATCAACCATGGGTAGCCTCATGTATATTTTGATATATCAAACATATTTGACACTTGGATAGAAATGTTAGTAAATATAGAGGAATAAGAAGAAAAAGATGGATGGATTAACCATTGATTTTGATATTGATTTAGAAGTCCAACAAGCCTATGATTCTTTGAGACTTTATTAGGTATGGTGATGAGAGTGGTGATTTTCTTATTTCTAGAATTGGGACTCTTCGTCATTCCTTATTTTGATATAACATATAGGCACGATGCATCATGGTATTCATAACTAGGATGGCATTGTATCTAGTGTGATGGACTTTGAAATTGCAAATAGATAGGATAGTCCTTGTTCACACCTTGACATACAGAAACCTCATCAGAATGTAGTTTAGAAGTTTAGAAAAGTTCAGACCAAAGCATACGCAATAGTCAACAATCTATTCAAAACAACCTCCCTACACACAACTAAGCAAGTATGCACCAACATTATTTTACAAAAATACCCCACAAGCACAACAAATGAAAAATAATTATCAATGCTCCATTCCTTTCTCTCTAAATCATTTAGAAATCATCGAGAGGTCCTCAGAATGGCTCAACAAGATAAATCACAAGAAAAGACCAAAAACAAACAGTAAATTTTATCTATATCTCTTGCCAAAGTAACATAGCTAAGGTGATTTCTAATGTTGATGTCCATTCTAGGAAGGATGCATCCTAGGACATGTTTATCAGATGATTTGACTAATACTAAGTGTTTGATAAGTCATTGATATAAATGCTATTGACCTGTTTACCTATGATCTAGACTATAGATTTTAAAATTTAGTAGGTTCACACTTTACGAATTGCAACACTTGTTTTACCAAATTTTGAAGATGATTGATTTATTATAGATGAAGGTTTATTGTGGGTGAAAGCAAAATGGGATGGATTGTTTTTCCATTTTCTTGAATATTTCAATGTTTTTGGTGTTTTGAGGTTTTTTTTGGTCTTTTTTAGTATATGCGAATGTTTAGGTTTTCAATTATTTGAGGTTGTTTAGGATTTTTCAAGGTTTTCCAATGTTTTTGGTTTTTCTATGTTTCCAAAAGTTTTTGTGTATTCTGAGTTTTCAAATGTTTTGGGGTTTTTTAAGTTTTTAAATGTTTTGGGGTTTTCTGAGTTTTGACCAAGACCTAAAGGGGACTGACCTAGGGCCTCGAGGGCTTATCAAAGATTAGCCTTGCCTATGTTATACATGCAAACACCACATAGTTTGACTAAATTTGACTAGTTATTGATGAGATATGAACACTTGATGGATTGTCAGTTTATTATGACAGACTCCTAAAAGACTAGCCTAGGGTGTCTCAAGGGCACATCAGTGATGGCCTTGCCTACATTCAAGCTCAGAGACTCGTATTTTGACATGGTGAATTTTTTTGTTTTGTTTCTCTGACTTTTTGAATGTTTTTGAATTTTTGGCTATATAAGATATCATATGGTTTTGGATTTTAGTTGTATAAGATTTTGAATGTTTTTGGATTTTCTAGATTTTGCAAGTTTTTTTAGATTTTGATGAGGTTTTATGATTGTTTTTGGGATTTTTGATGATATTTTGAGATAAATGATACCTAGATCATGGTGTCGATGTCATAATGTGAGATATAAGACATGGACCAATAGTTATTTGAAAATAAGAGTGCAATAACCTACCCCCAATGTTTAGCAATGTTTCATAGATTAATGGACAAACTAAGATAGGTAATGTATATGTGAAGAGTTCAATAGAGTTTTATCATGCTAAATATGGGCTATGGGATTTTATGAGATAAAAGGGTAAAGAGCCTATCAAAAGTTATCCATGAGTAGAGTTGAAGTATACACCAAATCATTGTCAAGATCAAGATAAATTAGAATATTTGGATAAAGCTAGATTTGATGGATGGAGGAAACATTGGATTTATCATGAAAAGGATGAGATAATACTACCTAAGAAGGACCATATAGATGCTTGATTATACTCATGATGCCTGTTTGTTAGGTTTTCATCATACTACTTTCATTATCCTCAAGATCCCCCTCTTGACATGATCCTTGGGTGGATGATATATCATTAGTAAAAGACTCTTCACAATAGTTTATGGGTATGGGCGCAATAAGGGATATTTATTGCTCATTTCGTACTTCTTCAACATGCCCAATGATTGAGTCATATATGGGATAGATATCATAATCTGATACATACTTGATGTCATTATAGTATGAAATATTGCTAGACACAGTTGGTTGGTTTGGACTTTATTTTAAAATAGTATCTTGATACATGTCTGATTCCTCATGTGGTGATGAATAAATAACACAAATATGTTCCACCGTGGTATCATGGTATGGTTTGGGTATGTGCAGGATCATCATGGAAAAAATAGGCCCTTAAGTGGCAATAAAAAGACAAAAAATCAGAGTTAGACAACTTGACGTAAAAATTTGAATAAGTTATCTATATTATTTCAAAAAAATGTAAAAATAGAATCTGTAGCAAATTGAATGTAGTTTCTAAACTAGTACACCTTTATTTATTTTTAAAAAACTATTTGGTGAAAATTTGAAATTTCAATGGAGTAGTATTTATATTTTAGGGTAAAAATAAGAAGTAGGTGTCTGTCTAACCACCCTAACCACAATAAAATGATAATATTTTTTTATAAGATTTTAGATATAAGTAGCAGACTCATGTCCCGATGTGATGCATATTCTTTTATAATTTTTTTCCTAGTAAATAATTAATTATGATATTTTTATTATAACTTTTAAAAAATATAAAATCTTGTCTGTCTAACCACCTTAACTTGGTCAAAAATCCATAAAATTCATTTTTTTTTTTTAATCCTATAGTATGCAAAGCATAAAATGTGACCCATGTTTTGGATTCAAAATATGTGATACCGTTTGAAAGTTATAGATGTTTTTCAATCAGCCTATCAACTAGGACTTTATTTGTAATTCTAATAGAAAATGAATAATAATTATTTATTAAATTCAAAGCAAAGCATAATTTATATTGGTGGAAAGCTGAGAATCTCCTCTAAAAACCCTTTTTGTTTCATCATTTTTGGGTAAAAAAAAAGTCGTCAACCACATGGGCCATCATATGGCTTACATATCACCACTTTTTGGCCCATCATGATCCTGCACATACCCGTTTACATTGTTTGAAGTTGATGCCTTTCCTGAGTCTTTTGGTTTTCCATGATCAGGCATAGGTTTTGTGTAAATTTTCAGATTTTCATTCCTAGATTTTCAATCGACATCAATGTCTCCTTGATCAATAAGTTCTTGTATTAGATGTTTGAGTCTAAAAAAAATTTGTGTGTTATGACCTTTGTATGAGTGAAATTCACAAAAATGATCATTTCTATAGCTAGGAGGTTTGACTTGTGGCACTTGATAGTTCAAGAAATCTAGGAGTGTGATAAGGTTAGACTATATCAACTTCTTCAGCACATCCTCCATTGGTTCCCCTAAGGGAGTGAGTTGTTGCTTAGGAGCACTACTTGTTCTTTGTGGTCCATGTTGAGTGTTTGCAACATTGATGGTTGGAATCGGTGTGGATGGTTGTTGTGGGTTTATGGTTTGGGTGTTTTCTTGCCTAGGAGTAGTTAAGACCACCATTGCATCAACAAAACCATCACTAGTAACATTCTTATTCTTGGCCCAAATGTGGGGTGTGTCGTTAGAACTAGTGGATGGGTAGATGTCTTTATACACTTGTGATCTCCCTTGTGCGATTACGGCTCTCTTAATGTTGAGGGATGTGGGGATAAGCTCATCATAAGTGGTGACAAATTACATCTTTAATTGGAAGGATAGGTCCCCGTCAACATTAGCAATGATAATTGCTACTTGTTGTTCTTTAGGAATGGGCCACTTGCTCTTACTAGCTCTTTGCCTCCACCTTTATAGGAAATTAGTGAAGGATTATCCTTTGTTCTGCTTGAGATTGTACAAATCTTCTAGGCTTGCATCCATGTCTAGGTTAAAGGAGAAATGGTCTATGAACCTATCAATTATTTCTTGGAATGTTTTGATACTTGGAGGCAATTGTGAGAACTAATTAATTGTTGAGCCTGCCAAACTACATGGGAAGAGGTACATCAAGTAGGAATCATTGTAGACCACTTCTATACACACGATGTGGAATTATTTGATTTCATATGTATGATTTCCCCTCCCTTTATATTTATCAAACTTAGGGACCTCAAAATCGGGTGAGAAAGGTACCATTGCGATGTTTCTATTGAATGGGTATGGACACAAGTTTTGTTGAGTATGTGGCTTCTTTTTTTTTCCCATTTGAATGTCCTAGATTTGTTGTGTTAGCACCTTGAGCTATCATGACACATCATCTTGCGGGTTTGGTAGAGGAGCATATGTGGTATACTGTGGAATGGTGGATGAAGTGTAAGCAGGATTTTGATATGATAGGGTGTTATATGGTGTATAGGGTGGATTATGATATTGTGAAGGCATGGGTCATAGAGGTGGCAGTGTATATGCTCCTTGTGTAGTTGGATTCATGATGTTTTATTGAGGACTATAATACAAACCTGTTGTTGATGCACAAGAATTTATTGTTTTTGGGTGTATTGTTGTGCTAGCAACACTTGTTGGGCTTGTTGTTGTTGGTGTGAAATCAAATCTTGTTGTTGAGCTTTCTGATGTTGCAATGCTTATTGATAAGCCTGTTGTGCTTGTTGTAAAGCTAGGGAATGAGCTTGTTGTGCTCCCAACATGTAATTTTTTGGGTGTGGGTTGATTTGAGATAGTTGTTGTGTGGTCAGTGTGTGTGGGTTGTTTTATGCTATAATCCCTTGTAAAATTATTGATTGAGATGAAGGAATGTAGGTTTGGGGTCCCATTTGATTTTGCATGACTTGGGGGACCAATGGTAAAGATGGTAGTGTAATTTGGTATTGTGATGTCAATGAAATATTGGGACCTTGGATCAATTGACTGGAAGGGTTCCATTGATTGATGTTTTTAGGGTTCCCTTGTTGTGTTTGATGTGGGACCAAGGTATTACCTTAGTTGATGGGGTTTTTGATCAATATCTTGCTTTGATTTGGATTGATGATGGATGGGTTTGATGTGTTTTGCGAAACCAATGGGTTTGATTAGCCAATTGGGTGATTGGATGATGATGTCCCTTGTTGTGTTATGGGTTGATTTTGTGTAAGGGTGTTAACTTTCCCCTATTTTTTTGTTTGAGATAGTTGGTTTGCATTACCTTGTGTAATGTTTGGCACACTTGTGGTACTCATGGTGATGGATGAAGATGGTTGTCTTCAAAATTTTGAGGTCATCATGGTGTTATGAATGTAAGTATTTTGTGTGGATGTAGAGGATGCTTAGGAATGGTAGTGGTATAATGGGATGGGGCACCAAATGTTGGTGTCCACCTTGTGTGTTGAGGGAGGTTGGTGTTTTGAGTATCCACAAGTGTGGTGATTTTCAAAGAAGAGTGTGACCAAAGTTGGTGGCAATCCTAGTTGCAAGATTGGGAGTTAATGTTTGAATTGGAATAAGGGATGGAGTTGGTTGAATCATAGATGGAGTCAAGCCTTGTGCCAAGGTTTGTGTGATGAAATATGGGGGAATTGAAACCACTTTCTCTAAGGTTTTATGATCTTATTTATTTTCAAGGAGTTCTTCCTTAGTGAATTCAAATGGGTTGTTGGTGATGTCTTCTACCTCATACCCTAATGGATGTTGTGGTTGTTGTGAGGGGGTAGAATAGCTTCTTGGATCAAATTCTTGTGGGATTTTATTACTTGTGGTAGATGTGTTTTTGGTTTTTTCCATGTTTCTCTTGTGTTGTGACCTTTTTGTAGCCATAAATTATGGGTCAACTATGGGAGAGGTGTGTTGAGATTTATAATGTTGAAACTCTCTAGTTGACTCAAATTTTGGTAAAAGAGACCCTCTAAGTTTGTTTGGACCAATGATGTGAGTGGATGATGAAAAGGGAGAATTATATGGGGGATGAACTTTATAAAATTTTGGAAAACACTTTTAGACTTAAAGATTTTGATGTTTTGATTTCTTGGATAAAATGGGTTAATCAACTTGTAAATCTTTAAGGTATACTTGCGACCTTTAAGATAAACTAGTCCACAATATGATGACTAACTCAAGAAAGAGCATGGAAAAGGATCCATTTCACACACAACATAGTTAAGTCAGGGGATTTTTTTGATAAATGTTTGAGTCCAAAGAGTGTTGATGTGTCAAAAAGTTTCTAAAGTTGTTGGTGAAGTGAGATGTAACATGTGTGAAGATGGATGAAATGTTTTGATCCAAAATATGTTAACCTAAAGGGGACCTTTGTTTTACAAGACCAAGATGTTGAGAAACATGCTATACCTCTAAAGTGATAAAACCTGAAGAAATAAAGGATTTTGATAATAAAACCCAATGATTTTTACAATATAACTCAATGATTTTGATAATATAACTCAATTATTTTGACAATATAACTTGGACTCAATGTTTATGATACTTTCCTTGGCTCAACCATAAGACCAATGTGTGGGGTGTTAATTTTATCTTAATATTTTATTTTGTGAGATCGCTTCATTACCACATCAAGAAAGTATTATTTAATGTTCAAACTAAAAATGTCTATGTCTACACAACCTTCATTCCACAAAGTCCATTATGTGAAAATTGATAAGCTAAGGCCATTATTCCCTATGTTAACTTTGGAAAGTGTGGATTTAGATATAAGTCCAAATATTTAGAAGCCTAGATAAGGATAATTGTCGTGCCTCTTCCACACACACCCCATTCGAAACAGGGACCCTCTCTTTTCTTTTGTCTTGCTGGGTTCTTTTTGCTTCACCTCGTTTAGTGTGCCTATTTGTGCGTCCTTGATGGTCAAGACATTCTCAAAAGTCACATTTTAGGGTTGACCTAATTTTTCCCCCCTAAAAATGTTAAGTCTTGAACCCTTTTGGGTTTCCTTTGTCAAATTGTCGTTCTGACATTCATGGCGCCTTCCAGGCCCGGACCCTCTAGTTTCCCCTCTTGGGTTTTCGTGTCGGCTTTTCTGTTCTCTGCGGCTAACAGTTGGCATCTTCCCGACCCCTTGATATGGGTACCATGATGGTTGTCCAAACTATTTTGTTAAAATTGACGGCTCTACCCATATGTCTTCTCGGACACTAGACCCTGGCTCCAGGATTTTGGGCTTCCGAATTCCATCTGAGTTTCACCATTCCACACGACTGCTGGTCTACATCCCTCTGAACCTTAGGTTCTTGTTCGCTGTTTGACTTGCATTTTGTAAATTTTCTCCATGGCCATGATTCGACGTCTTTTCGGCCACCGAAACCCGAACCTCACACCGCCGCCCGAGAAATTTAAATCTACCTACCCTACCTGTCGTCATACCGAGCATTTACTAGTGTATTAATGGTGCTACATGCTATTTAAATAGGTTTCGACCTATCATTTTCACATGATAGAAAGGAATTCAAAGTGCTCTCTAACCCCAACATTCTCCGCATCTGCGCCCGAGATCCAGCTTCGTCATTCCTTGCGAATTCAGCATCAAACTGCTTCAGGGATTCGAGGTAGGTTTGCCACCCGCCTACCCTTTCCTCATTTTCATAACCATGAGCTTGAAATTAAGTAAAAACCAAAAATGAATTTGAAAACATGGTATGAGAGTGCCCCCTGCCAAAAACCCAGAACTTAAAAGATTGAAAATCATGAAACTGGTGGCCCAAAATTGAAACCGGAGTTTGACCTCCCTATCGTTGTTCTTTGGAACAGGTGACCTCCTCCTTCGGGCCCGGACCTCTCTGCGGCTGCACACGAAAATTTATAACTTAGAAAATTGATAGTATCCAAACTCACCCCGATTCCTAGCCTCCAGACTTCCCCTTCTGGGTTTCCGTTGTGCCTCCACCGCTTCAAACAGATTTCTTCCTACGTCCTCCCGGACCTCGGGCCTTGAACGCATGAAGTCCATCTCAAACTACAACCAAAAACAAACTACGAGGTTGTCCCTAGACCCCAGCACCCAGACTTCCATCCCCACGCCATTGCCCCTATTTCATCATTTCATCTTTTCGGCTACCGAGCCCCGGTCATCCCTCTGTTGTGCGCATTTGAAACTAGAAACTCAAATGCCTAAACCACGTTCGGACCCCAAGCTCTGGAATTTTATCTTTGTAATTCCATGTCGCTTTCATCATCCTCGATGGCCAACCCTGTCCATCTTCCCAACTGTCGGACCCCGAACCTCCATCCATCATTGGGTTTTTACTAACTAATCAATCTGCCTTAGGTATAACCCTTCGGACTTCTATCCTCAAAATTTCATCTGTGTTTCACTATTTTGCACGACTATCCTGCAGAAGCTTCCTGACCCCGACAACCCAGACTCTAGAACCCGACTCCTGGAATATTGTTTTCCCTGCGTTGTTTTAAACAACCAACCCTGAATGGCTTTCCTATAGCTAAAGTCTGAATGCAAGAATGATGGCTCAAACGGCCTCCAAATCAAAAATGGACTTTGACCGACTTCCTAAAATTGGGCCTTCCTTCACACCAACCCTTCATTGAACAAATCCAGCACCGAGAAGAGTCATCGGGAATGCCTTGCCTTGTTTTCCCTTCCAAACGACATTCTACCAAAGGAATTCCAGCCCTTGGAACCCGGGTCACCTATTTGCTTTCTAATGATGTTTTTATCAAGTGTTAGACTTTTCTCAAATAAATGTTATGGATCTAACCTTAATTTGCAGGGATTTGTTCAAGGCCGCTCTCTCATGTTAATGTTGCTAACTCTCATCTCTCTGTGCAAGATTTATGGAATCTAGTACAGAGGCCTCTAGGATGGCCAAGAACAAATGGAAAAGAACCGCCAAAGCCCCCTGAGGCAAAGAGGACAAAGATCTGATGAAGAATTAATTCCAAGGGGCACATTTGCATTCCAAGGTCACAACTAGTTGGAAGAACATCATAAACACCAGTATCGGGCAAATCGATATTGATGAATTTATGCGAAGGTTCAGGGTAGACCCAACGACAGACAATGAAAATTTGGTCAGAAGCAACGGACTTTCCAAAGCTATTGGTTTCCCACCCACCTTGGTGGCCCTCGAGCTAGTAATGGCATGTCAAGAAGCGTACCAAATTGAAACAAGAACCATCATGGACAAACTTGGCAACATCTTGTTGGGATAACTATCACCTTCCACATCCCAGCCTTTGAAAGGATGGAGGCCCCAACCATAGAGGAGTGTAAAGAATTATGGGATCAGGATCCCGTAAAGTGCAAGAAGTTGATCAACCAATAATGGTTGAAAGACAGGCGGGCTAGCACTGCCAAAGTTCCCCAAGAGCTCTACTGTAGTGACTTCTTTGAAGACTATCATGACTTGGTCACCCTACTGAGTAGATTAATGGGCCTTCCTGCTACTACCTTCTTCCAAGAATGGATGTTGAACTTTGTTGAACAAATTCTCCATGGGAGTGACACTGCATTCTATTGGGGGGAGATAATTAGTAATTGCTTCCATGAGCAATTCATCAATGTAAGAAAGACCTCCAAATTTTACATGATGTCTTACTTGGTCTACTCGCTTGCTGATCAATGACATTATCATGGATTGTCTGCAATGCACAATGAGGCATCGGGAAGAGAGCTCAAGCCCTACGAAAGATACCCATAGCTGCGAAATAGGAATTTCAAGCGAGACTACTGTCGGGTGAATGATGCTTTTACTGCATATATCATTTGATCTGTGGGAGGTGATTTTGAGAGAAGAGTCTCTCATAGTGCTAGGGCCCTTCTCAAGCACTATGCCTTCCTGTTCATTCAATTCCCCAAGTTCACCTACATTCACACCCAAGGATTTACGGAAGGGCTGAATAAGCTACCCCGGTACACTAATGATCGGAATATAGTATTGGAGGTAACATGTCAGCTATGACATATACACCATATTCTAAGCAATAAAAATTTGGTAGGAACCCCCTATCCCCTCAGACTTGGCCAGGGGTTGTATCAAATTCATACTTCCCAGTGTGTGGGAAACTCAGAAAAGGAGTTCGCTAAATATCACTTTAGGCAGCATACAACTAGGCCATGGATGGACCCATATGGTCACATTAGAAAGGAACTTGGACCAGAGTATGCCCATCTCCACCACGTTGACGATTTTTGGGCTACTTGCAAAGACGAATTTGAAGTGCGCATACGGCATTATATGTGTATGACTGGCTACTTCCTGAAAAGAGTAAACTTGTGTCCAATTCCAGATCAGCTAGAAGAAGATGAGAGCATAGTGATCAACCCAACGTATAGTGCCATCACAAATCTACCACTGCCTTTATTTGATTGGGATGAGCAAGAGGTTCATGACCTCGACATTCTTACCAAGCCCGTTGAGGATCCTACAAAGGCATGGATCGGCGGGCAGGTTGCTCAATTAAAGAAACAAGGAGTCGCCTTGATGTTCAAGGAACACGATAATGAGCCAAGTGGTTCTGATAGTGGGGCAGCTGCTACTATGATTGGAGATACATCTAAGTCCCCATCATCTATTAATTCAAGAAAGAGGAAAGAGGTTGATGAGTAGCAACAAAATCCGAAGGTGTACGCCAAAAAGGCCTCAGAGGGCAAGCCTCCTAAGAAACATAGAAGAATGGGTAGCTTTACAGAGATGCTTGTGATACCTAAGGATCCACTCCATGAAGTTGAGGAGATGGAGGCTGACCCACCAAGGTCTCCACCTACTTCATCTGCTACAACAATTGTTGTAGCTATTGCCACCATTCCACCCACTTCACTTGCAATGGTTGCTTCCTCTCTACTTGCGGTGGACATTTCTATCCACCTCACCTCCACCTTTCTGATCGTGCAAATCATATTGGTGGATTCATCCTTCACCATGACCTTTGCAATCTCTTCATCCTCCATGTCTCCTTCCCTTCCACACACTTCACCTGCTGTTACAATGCCTACCCTCACTCTCCCAGAGTCCTTCGTTAAATATATGCAAAATGTGCCATCCAAACTTTCGTGAATGCTTGCAAATCCAATGGTGCAATCTGCAATAGCCCAAGCAATGTTCAACACCCTAGCTCTCCCTCCTCCTACAGAACCACCAAGGATGGAGGAAATAATGCAAATCTTGGATGAGCTTGAGTGACAGCAACATGAGGCAGCCAAGAGGCCGAAAGATGAGGAATTTGTGTATCATGAACATCCCATCTATGAACATCAGGTTATCAATGAGGTGGCCTATGAGTCTTCTAATGAAGGTAGCGAGGATCAGGGAACATGCATACTCCAAGAGACAGCTGATCCAGAACTTGATGCAGAGTGGAACAAGCAACTTAAGGAGATCAAAGACAAAGAAGTTGAAGGATAGCTTACCATTGAAGAAAGAGTTGTTGTTCTAGGGGCTGAAGGCAGTAGGTCTCCTATGTAAGGACATGGTCAAACCCTAGAGCATGAGGAAGAGGAATCCTTCTACGAAGATGAACAAGAAGATAAGCCTGAGGAAGATGAGCATGAGTAGGAACAGGAACGAAAGGGTGTTGAAAGAGAAGACCACCCTAAAGAGCAGTTTCTCACCAAATCTCCTACCAAATGCATAACTCTTGTACAAGATTCTAATGAGGAGAAGGAGGATGCAAGGGTTGGCCAGGGGACCCTTAATGTCAAGGCCATTGAGCCTAGGGTGGAGGACAACAAAGGTCAATAGGAATCACCCAAGGCAAGACCTCAGATGCCCGATTGGTTAGAAAGACAGCTTGAAAAGAGAACCACCGTAAAGGATCTGAAAGCAAGGTTGGAGGCAATATTGGCTAGAGCTCAGATTATGACCAAGAAAGAGAAGAAGCTGAGAATCAGATCTAAGGTAACAATGGATGCCTCTGGATCCAGGGTAATGCAAATAGCTATGCCGATGGTTGGAGAACAGGGAACAAGCTATAACCTCTCCACCATCGACATGGGAGTAGCTACTAGGGAGCAGAAGGTTGACCACCTCCAGGAATCAGTCGTCACAATGATGCACCTTATCCAACAAGATAAGGTTTCAATGTAAGAGATCAAGGCATAGGTGGCTAATCTGAAGACCTACATCCAACAATGGCTATCTCTTGATGAATAGCCCACCACATCATCGACCCCACCATAGTTGTCCCAGGAACATATTAATAATCTAGAAATGAGAAGACATTTGGATAAGACCACAAAAACTTGGTTCTGGCAGGTCTTGGACATTGGAAATACAAGCATCAATTTGGCTGTCCAAACAACAAATCAATTCCTAGAAGTATAGATGTCCCTTGAAGGCATGAAGCAAATCTGTGAGTAATTCCCAAAGAAGTATAGGAGTTCCTATCTGAAAACTAAGGCTATCCACACACTGCCAAGTGAGGTTTGGGAAAAGGACCTTGCCTTCAAGGATGATGACCATTGGTGGATGGATGTATAGAAGTGAGACTTTGATCACTAAAAGGGGAGGCTGGAGCAGATCTTAGAAAGAATAATTCCAGATATTGAATGGGCCAAGGAGACCAGAGAAGATTGTGCTAAATATCTCAAGCTGATAACAGGGTATGATATACCTGATGTCAAGATCAATCTAGAAAGCATAAAGCCATACTTCTGAAGAAGGATGGAGAAGGGAATGTCAATCGAGGTCACCATAGATTTTATGAGCTATGTTGCTCGAGCTTTCGCCCAATCTGAGCTTTTCAAGGACAACATTGCCAAGTATGACGAAGACTGGGAAAATCTCATCAACAATTCTGAGGAATGGAGCTATCAAGTGTTAACATCTAACATCATTGAGGTCGACAAGCTCTGGCCAATGATCTTGAGATTCATGGAGTACACAGCTTTGAAGAAACATAAAGGCAACCAAGTCATTGATGAAGAGTTTTTGAAAGAATAGCAGCAGCAAAGGGCAATCAACAAAAAGACAAAATGCTATAGTGTTGCCACTAGAAGACAAAACAAGGAAAATACCAAAGATGTTTTTAAAATGTAATATATTTGAGGGTAGGTGAAACCCTTCTTTAAATTGAATCTTGGCTACACAATAGAATTGAATCTTGGCCACTCATTTTTCTTTTTGAGAACTACAAATAGGGGTCTCCTCCTCTCATTTTAGGAGAGTTGAGTTGTTGTAAAGGCATGTTGCATAAATTGCAATAAAAATACAGTGATTTTGGTGTATTTTGGATTTCTTCACATGTTTCATGATTCTTCTCCAATAAGTTAAGATTCTAGTTTAAGTTATTTTTTTGTTCTTAGTTTCCTTTCAGCTATCCTTGGTAGATTTGGTAATGTTGTCTTTGGTTGTGAAGATTCATGTTGTGTGTATGATTTCCTTGTCCATAATTTTAGTCATTTGCTATTGGTAAGTGACTGTGTAAAGTTAGTCTAGAGCATGATTTTATAAGCTACTCTTTAAACCTCATATTTGTTCACATTTGTATGGCAAATGAATGATGAAATATCTGTAATCCTTAGAAGATAGCATAGATTTCATGACATTGTTAAATTTTTGGTTTAGTGAAATTCTATTTTAAGGAAACTGTCCACAGCACGAACCTTCATGATCACTATTCATCGATAGTTGCAGGTCCAGAAACCTTCCCTCTTCCCTACCCTTTTCCCTTTTTTTAAGAGATAACCTATGCTAAGGTTCATTGCACATTGTAAAATCAAATTCAACAAAAAGAAGGAGTTCAAGATTTTTGTTTGAACCTACAGCAGAGTGTAGTAATTTCTTATCTAAAGAGCTTTGTTCGTAGATCTGATTCTCCTTCAGCTTTGAATCACGTAAGATCACCTTATGATTCCAGAAAATCACATCATACATCATCTGATTTATTCCAAGCATCATCATGACCTAACATCCGAGAGACCTTGGGATAGTGTTCTACAATTTGATCATTGGAGATTGTCTTTCAAGAGAGGTGATGCACATATACATCACCTGTGTTGTGAAATGCATAAAAACACATCAACAGAATTGGTGCTAGAGGGAGGGGCTTTTGGAGACAAAGATAGATCAAATTGGGTCTTTCTCCCCGGAGAGATTTCATCGAGTCTTGAGATCTACACTGAATAAAGGAGAATTTCAGGAATTACAACCCCTTGTAAGAGATAAAAGAGCTAAATGAAGGGAACCATCCATCTCCAACACACCAGATCAGCTCACTTTTCTTTCACCTCTACCTTCTCCATTATCATTGGCAGCACCACCTTCCACTCATCTGATCCAAACCGCCTTTTGGGCTAAACACTCTCTTTTAGCCAAACATAGTATCAAACCCTGCTACTGTCCCTATACAGCTACCAATCTATATGGCACAGCCGCCTCTACCACCTCCTCCCATGGCGTGTTTGGGAAATAGCTCGTCCCCTTTGGCCTTCAATTTCTACCATGATATGCCAAAGAATCCTGAAAGCTTCTGCACAAAATTCAATGCCCGAGACCCGCAAAGGACTACAGAGAAACATGTAAGGATTTTTGAAATCACCTTGAAGACTATGTAGATTATATATGAGGACATGGCCTGCAGACTCTTTCCCTACTCTCTCGGGGAGGAGGCATTTTATTGGTATGTCAACTTGCCTTCCAAAACGATCAATACTTGGACTCTTCTGAAGAAGGCTTTGCTACAAAAATTCAAGACCTCGATTAGCCCTACGGACTCATATCGACACTTCATGTAAGTTCAAAGGGAGATCAATGAACCGACCAACTTGTTTAATGATCGCTTTCACAGAGCGTACACTCAGCTACAGGCCCCGTACATTTTCAATGACACTATTGTTTGGCCTATTTATTATGCAACATTGGATAACCTTACTTCAGCTCTCGTAAAAATAATGTGACCACCACCTGCAAGGTTGGTTGATGCATACACTAAGGCCATTATTGCCAACACATATTTGGGGCAGAACATTTTTGGTCCGCTGCCTTCTCTTGGGAAAACTACACATTCGATGCAGATTCAGGGGCTTACTCAAGCCTTGCATTATCAGACACCCCTACTAAATCCAGTACCACAACTACCTATAGTCCCACACCCTAGGTAGCCAATGAATTAGGGACCGCTAGTCCCTAACTACCTGCTACCCCAACAGTAGCATTCCCATCCTCAATTGTCCCAAGTGCCAGCGTATCTCCAAGAAGATGAATTCCCAGCCAGTTGCAAAACTTGTGTTCCTTCATAATTCAGCATTGCAACTAAACAATGCTAAAAAGGACAGGATTGATGAGCTCACAGAGATGATCAAGAAGATGTCCACAAAAATGACACACTTGAGAAATCAGAATAACCAGCTGCAAGCATCACAAAAGAGCATCTAGGCTAACCTTAATCATGATAACCGAGATCATCATGAAAGTTAGGACAATCGGGATGCCAGCACGTCATCTGGGAAGAATTATGACATAAATCAAAATTCGGGCCAAAACTTTGATAGAAGGCCATTCCAAAGACAAAATTGGGCATGGAACACAAGACCCAACAATGGGGGCATCCTGACACCCCTAGATCATCCTAGCAGCAATGAGAACACTGCAAGTAGAGTTTACCTGGTTGAGGCCGCTTTATCTAGTTGGTGTTGCATACAAAAAATAAGTCGGCACTCTGAACTGGTTTGCCCGAAGTTCCAAACTACTGTCGACATCTTCCAAGTTGAGGTCCAAAATGCTATGGACAATTCAAGGTGTAGGGACATCATCCTGTCTGACCCGTATGACTCTTCGGTGTTGGTGGTAAATCAGGCTCTTTACCCAAAGGCTGAGTGCAACACATCGGAGCAAGAGGGTGTCAACTTGAGTAGCAACGATAAAGTAGAAGAGGTAAGTTTCGAAAGTCCTTTGGCTCAGCTTTTTGATTTAGTAGATAATGGTCCTAAAGAGGATGAAGAAGAGCCTGGGGAGGACGAAGTCTGAATGTCTCACCAATGAACTACCCCTTATAACCTTAGGAATAGATAGATCGATGGTCATGTTGGAGGTCCTTTTACAACCTCCACTCTGCTGAATAATTTCAGCACCCCTCCTGATTCAAATGCAAGCAATAACCTGGGTTTTCCCCATACACCCACACGGTACCTCAGCAAGAACAAATAGAAAAACCATGGCCAAAGCCAACCCACTAGCTTGTCCCAAAATGTTTCCTATGATAAAGAAGTCGAGTAGATGGGGGAGTACATTGCTGAAGAATTTAAGAAGTTGAAGCTGAGCGTGTCCGCCTTTGAGCTATTAAAGGTGCCTACTATCAAGAATTCCTTTTTCAAAATGATAAATGGAACTCCATTGGGGTCAACTAAGGAAGCTCCAGCTAAGAGGGTCTCCTTCGACGATCAACAAAACGAGCTGGTTGTTAGACATATCTTCAACAGTAAGGCTAACCCACTTGCAGGTCAGTAAGCAAACAAACAGTCTGACAAAGTAATTAATTAAGCACCAACCCAAAGTAGGGGAATGAGAAAGACAAAGGCCAAGTCACCCAAGTGGACATTTCTGGGAGATTGTTTCAGGGGAAATTCAAAACTCCTCCCTTCCTGACCACCATTCACATATTTGGGAAGAACCTCCACAACTGTCTGCTAGATTCAGGGGCTTTTGCCAATGTCATGCCCCTGAGCATGTGCAAGGCACTCAGAATAATTCCAACTCCCTCCTGTTGGAAGGTAACACAACTTGACGAAACTGAGATCATCATAGTGGGGGAAATTAACAGAATACCTATTCAAATTATTGTCGATCCCCAAATCCAATAGACCATAGATATTTAGGTGGTTGATATCCCGGATACGTATGGTATAATCCTAGGAAGGGATTTCATGAGGGCATTGAATGGATACACTGTGACTAACTACTCCCACATGTGGTTGCAATGGAAAGGAATGTCAAATTAGATTCAGATCGATCGGGAGCCACGGATGAGATTCATGATCACCAAATACAACATGAACAAGGTGTTGTATGAAGAAATGGATTTGGGGAATTATTCCCTGGTATCGTATCTAAATGAGTAGGAATGAATTGAAGAAGAGGGAACAAGCAAGGTTTTCCCCGTATTATGCAGCCCACCTACTAATTTAGCCAATTCCTCTCAAAGCACTGAAGTGCTGATAGAATTCGATGATGAAGAGTTAGGAGAGGATGACAATCTTGGGCTACTCGACGGCTTCCAAAATTTCATAGAAAAATGCGTACAAGACCAACTTAGTTTGGGAGCCCAAATAAACTTTCAAGAAATCTTGCTACCTAATTGGTACAGGGTACATAATGCTTCCTACTCAAAGTTTGATTGTTGTTTATGTCAAACAATAATTGAACACATTAAAAGACAAACCACTCCGAAGGAGAAAGTTGGATCAGCACCACCCAAACAAACATGTTTCGTTCCTGCACCTCCCCAAACGGTTACTAAAATGAAAGCCCCACCATGGGTAAAATTAAGATATATTGGTTCTTTGTTCAAGGTTTCTCTTGGATTCTAGACGTTGCACTTTGATGGGTCCAAATCCAAGCATGGGGTTGGAGCAGGTTTCAAATTGATCAGTCCCAGAGGTAAGTCATACTTTGTTGCTCACAGACTTCAGCTTTATTGCACCAACAACGTAGCAGAGTATGAGGCCTTAGCCCTGGGCCTCCTCATGGCTTTAAGAAAAGGAGTCAAAATGATCCAAGTATACGGAGATTCAGAGTTGGTCATAAAGTAGGTTAGGAAGATCTATTCCTGTTATGATCGAAGACTCACCAACTACAAGCACCGAGTATGGGATCTACTGGATAGACTGGATGTATTTAATATCCAATTGATCCCATGTTCTTAGAATCAATGCCTTAGCATAGGAAATAAGCATGCTACAACCACTGTCCCTATGAGACCTCAAAAGATTGAAAGTGGAACTCACCTTCGTCCCATCAGTGCTAGCCAACTTTCAGGTATTCAATGATGAAAACCACATCCTGAATTTTATCACTAGTTCAGATGTGTTTGCTACCCAGATAATCAATGAGGTTGAGCCTCAAGAGGTTGACCTAGATATAGAAGGGATTATCAACCTAAAGACCAATACCATCCCTAGGGGAATGGTCCAATTAGAGTGAATCTTTAAATTAGATCAAATTAGAGATCAGGGTCAGCAGGCTAAGAAGGATACCATCAGCAGCCAGTGTGACACCTACAACCTCGAAATGCCTGGGAATGCTAAGAACGTGTTCATTGGTAAGGTGTGCACTCCTGAGGAAAGAAAGGGTATACTTGAGGCTCTGTATAAATACCATGACATCATCGCTTGGAGCTACGAGGACCTCAAAATGTATGATACATCAATTATCACCCACACCATCCCTCTCAAACCAAATGCGAAGGAATTTCGACTGCGGCAACGTCTTGTCAATGCTTTGCTGAAACCAATAATATACAAGGAAGTACAAAAGTTGTTGTCAGCTAGGATCATTTTTTCAGTTAGACATTCCACATGGGTGGCAAATTTGGTCCTTGTTATAAAGAAAAATGGGGAAATCAGATTGTGCATTGACTTTCGTAACCTGAACCGAGCCTCAAAAAAGGATAACTATCTCATACCTTCATTAAATGAGGTGTTGTAGATAGTAAATGGTTCTGAGATGATGTCCTTCCTGGATGGATATTAGGGGTACAATTAGGTCATGGTATAGTATGAAGATCGACACAGAATGACATTCACCACCAAATGGGAAACTTTCACTTATAGATGAATATCATTTGGAACAATCAATGTTGGTGCTACTTTCTAGTGCCATGGATGTTGCTTTCAAGGACTTGATTGGCAAGTGCATAATCATCTATATGGATGATTTGATAGTGTTCTCAAAGCAATAGGATAATCACATTGCTGACCTATGCAAAGTCTTTCAAAGGTGCCATGAATTTGAGGTTTCCCTTAATCTGAAGAAGTGTATCTTCGATGTCACTGAAGGGAAGCTCCCCGGACATGTCCTATCAGAGAGGGGAATTTATATCGACCCTGAGCGTATCCAATCAATCATGAAGATTTAGCTGCCAGGCAACAAGAAGGAATTAAAATCTTTTTTTGGAAAGATCAATTTTGTCCACAAGTTTATCAGAGGCTTCGCGGAAATCATCAAACCACTCAATGTTATGCTAAAATAGGATGCCAAAGTTGAGTGGACCCTAGAAGAAAAGTAGGCTTTTGGAGAAATCAAGAAGGCAATTGTTGATGCCCCTATGCTGGTCAGCCCCAACGACCTGAAGCCCTTCTACATCTACTCATTCACTTCAGATCATTCGTGTTCCAGTATCTTGACACATAAGGATGACGAAGGGAGTGAACATATGATCACCTTCATGAGTACCCCTCTGAAGGATGTTGAGCTACGGTATCACAACGTCGAAAAACAAGCCTATGCCCTTGTTAAGGGGGTCAAAAAGTTTAGCCATTATATCTTGCACAACAAAGTGTTTGCTATGTTCTTGACCCCATGGTGAAGACATTGCTCATGCAGAATGAGCTGGGAGAGCGAAAGGAAAAATGGATTGCATTGTTACAGGAGTATGATATGTAAATGCAACCAATGAGGCTAGTGAGAGGATATGAACTTTCCAAAATGATGGAAGAAGTGGTTATTGAGGCTGGTGATGAGTGTCGTTGTAATCCTCATTATTTAACTATAAATGTCAATCCAAAGCAATGTCCATGGCTATATGCAATATGGAGAATAAATCATTTGCATGAAATGTTTTTTTCTACAAACAAAATTGAAAGGAAATGCATGAAAGAAAATTGCTAAAATCAAATCTAATCTAAGAACCTGTAAATGAAATGTTTGAATCAAATCTATCCTAAGAAACTTGTAAAAAGAAATACTGAAAATGTAAAGAGCTAGAAATGAAATGACTACTAAGAAATGAAATTATAAACAAAGAGATTGCTGCTAAAATATTGAACTATATTATTTTATGAACTCTTCCCCCCATTTGATTTCTTGATTACAATGAATTTATAGAATTCTTATCTTCAACTAATCTGAAAGATAAGCTTTATGATTGTGCAACCACTTGCTAGAAGATAGGAACATGTGTTAAGAGAAAAAGATATATCTTTCTTCATCTTGTTGAGTCAATCTTCTTTGGTCGTCCAAAACAAATATGCCTATTTTGTAGCCCTTAAACAAGCTCCAAAAAGACATTTGACTGCTGAAAATGTCATACCTTCCCATTATGTATCATTAAAGTTCATAAAACAACTCCTAGATGCTTGCAAAATGGTTCAAACTACCCAAAATTGTCTCCTAGATATTCTCTATTTGTTTGTACAATCCAAAAACTTGCCTTAACTCTTGGAACTGCCTCCTAGATGCTCTCAAATTCTATCCAAGTCACCTCAATCTATTTTAATGCTCACAATTACTGCTTTTACAAATTCTGGAAAGGTTCTCGAGCAACCCACAAATTCTAGAACAACTTCAAGTGTTGTCCCATAGGTTCTGGAGCACCTATCCACAAATTCTAGAGCAACATATTCTGGTGAATTTTTCTCTCAAACCACAAATTGGGTTTTTTGTGAAATTTTATGAGTTTTCTCACCATATTTTTTTTTAATTTCAAACCAAAAATCTCTAGAACCCATATCATAATTTTCAAAATATGATGAAATTTTTGACTACTGCAATTAAAAATATCTTACTTTCATCATCATGCTCAATCTTGATAACTTCATAATTAGGCAAAATATACATTTTTACATGGCTAAAAGATGAGTCATTATTTTGTATCATCAGCTGGGCTCAAACTCACAGCACAACAGTACCAGCTGGAAGATGTCTCTATAGGGGAATGGTACGATGACATAGTATATTACCTGTTGAATCATAAATGTCTGCCTCATCTGTAGGGGGTCCAAAAGTGAGCCCTTAGATTGAAAAGCAGCAGTTACATGTCATAGGGTGCCACACTATACAAAAGAAACCATGAAGGTATCTACTTGAGATGCCTTGGTAAAGAAGAAGTTGATCATTTTCTCAAAGAGTTCCATAATAAGTTCGGGACTAGTCATGGTTCCAGTTTATCAACTACACATCAGATATTAAGAGTTGGGTACTATTAGCCCATGGTTTTCAAGGATTCTCATGGTCATGTCCATACTTGCCATGTATGCTAGACTACTGCCACTCGAGAAAGGAATGCTACTGTCCCGTTGCAACCTATTTTGGAGGTAAGGTCGTTCGCACAGTGGGGTCTCAACATCATTGGTTCGGTAAGCCCTCCATCATCTGCTGGACACAGGTACATTCTGACCGTTACTAGTTATTGTACTAAGTGGATAGAAGAAATCGTTTGTAGGCAATGCACAATTTAAGTAGTAATTAATTTTCTGGAAAGTTTTATTTTAAATCGTTTTGGATGTCCTTATGCGCTAGTATGTGATAATGGTCTTGCATTTGCTTCGCTAAAATTCATGGGTTGGGCCTTTGATTATGGTATCGCCCTTAATTTTTCCTCCAATTATTACCCCCAAGGCAATAGCCTTGCTGAGTCAACCAACAAGAACTTGACACTGTGATCAAGAAATTACTAGATAGGAATCCCAAAGACTAGCATACCCAACTTCGTTTCACCCTTTGGGTAGACCGTACCCATCACAAGGTTGCCCTTGGAGATTCTCCATACCATCTCATTTATGGCTTGGAGCCCGTTTTCCCCATACATTTGAAAATCCCTACCCTCCAGTTTATCAATGATTTTTATGAAGGGAGAGATCGCAGAGAAGCTCGCCTTGCCGAGCTACTACACCTAGAAGAAGTACGAGACCGTGGAATAGAAAATTTTGCCAAACATTAGGGCATAGTCAAAAGATGGTTCGACCATCGAGCCAAAATTAAAGTCTTTTGAACTTTTGATCTAGTCCTTTATTGGGACAAGGCCCACGAAAATTAAGGGGGACATAACAAATTCAACAAGATTTGGCTTGGCCCCTTTCAAATTGTTGAAATCCTTGGAGATAATGTTTTTCATTTAAAGACTTTGACTGGTGAAGATTTCCTATTGCCTGTCAACGGGTAGCACCTCAAGCATTACTTTCAAGCCCGAGCTCTTCTGGAGTTGTTTGTGTAAATACCTATGCATAGGTTAGGGTAGGTTTCCTTGCTTTGTCCTTTTGTTTTGTTTTGTTTTGCGTGTTTCCCGTTCGTTCCTATTTTGGCCTTGAAAGAGTCTCTTTGTTCTGCTATGATGGCCGTGCTTGGCTTGATAAACGGTTGGGCCTACTGCTTGCTCCTACATTGTTCTCTAGATAAGCCTTCATTCCCTATTAATAGCCTCTAAAATACCCTAAGCATTGGTTTTCAATTTTCAAACTCTGAACTAACCTAGGATGGTGTCTCGATTGAATTTCTTGCTTCAATCATGGAACACACAGTAACACTTTTTAAAAATTTCCAAAGAAAGGTGTAGTGATTACTAAGAAGGCCAGATAAGTGAAAAATCTAAAGTTTGCTTTAGTGACCACTGTGTTTCCCAAGCCCATAGTGAGCTTCGTTGCTTACACAATTGAACATAAAGGAAAAATAAAAGTACTGAACAAGAAATATCAAATGAAAAGAATAGACAAAATGAAGATAACAATTGTATGGGTGTGTGAATATCTCTACCAGGACTATGGATGCCTGGCTGGTAGTAGAGCTATGTTCGTGGGGTCATAACAACAACTCTGTCAAGGGCTATGGATGTCTGACTAGCAACGGAGCAATGCCTAGGTTACTTTTGGGGTTAGACAAACTACGTAGCTTGTCCTTCCTAATTAGTGGTTGCTCATGCTATCTCTAAGGAAAGGAAATTAACTCATCAAGCACACACCTCCATGATGATGTTGCGGTGTGATTCAATTTCACCTTCCTTAACTTGCTCTTAGTTCAATTTTGAAAATCAGCTTTGGTGTGTGAAACCAAAGATCATGGGTTCGGAATGAATATTTATCTTTACAACACTGGGAGCGTTCTCCCAGTGGAGTCGCCATTTGTTGTGTCTCTTGCACACATGCCCCATTCAGAATGGGGAACCTCTCTTTTCTTTTCCGCTTGGTGGGTCCTTTTTGCTTTGCCTCATTTTTGAATCCTTGATGGTCAACACATTCTCAAAAGTCACATTTTAGGGTTGACCTAATTTTTCTCCCCTGAAAATGCTAAGTGTTGAACCCTTTCAGGTTTCCTCTGACAAATTTTCATTCTGACATCTGTGATGCCTTCCGGGCCCGGACACTCGGGTTTCCCTTCGTGGGTTTCTGTGTCGGCTTTGCCGTTCTCCATAGTCGACAGTTGGCATCTTCCCGACCCTCGGATCCTGGTACCATGATGGTTGTCTAAACTATTTTGTTAAAATTGATGGCTTTTCCCATATGTCTTCTCATACACCGGACCCCAACTCTTGGATTTCCACCTTCAAAATTTCATCTGAGTTTTTTTATTCCACACAGCCGTTGGTCTACGTCCTTCTGGACCTTAGACCCTGGGTTCCTTTTCGCTGTTTGACTTGCATTTCGTAGATTTTCTTCCACAGTCGTGATTCGACGTCTTTTCGGCCACTAGAACCCGGACCTCCCGTCACTGCCTAGAAAGTTTGAATCTACCTACCTTACCTTCCGCCATACCAAGCATTTACTGGTGTATTAATGGCACTGGGGGCTATTTAAATGAGTTTTGACCTATCATTTTCACATGATAGAAAGGAATTCAAAGAACTCTCTGACACCAGCATTCTTCACTTCCACACCCAAGATCTAGCTTCGTCGTTCCTTGCGAATTCGACATCAAACTGCTTCGAGGATTCAAGGTAGGTTCATCGCCCACCTGCCCTTTCCTCATTTTCGCAACCATGAGCCTGAAATTAAGTAAGAATCGAAAATGAATTTGAAAACTTGGTATGAGAGTGCCCCTTGCCAAAAAGCCACAAATTAAAAGATTGAAAATCATGAGATTGGTGGCCCAAAATTGAAACTAGAGTTTGAGCTCCCCGTCGTTGTTCTTCGGAACAGGCGACCTCCTCCTTTGGGCCCAGACCTCTCCATGGCCGCACACGAAAAATTTAGAACTTAGAAAATTGATAGTAGCCAAACTCACCACAGGTCCCGACCTTCAGCTTCCCCTTCTAGATTTCCATTGTGCCTTCACCATTTCAAACAGCTTTCTTCCTATGTCCTCCTAGACCTCGGACCCTGGACGCATGAAGTCTGTCGCAAACTACAACCAAAACCAAACTGCGAGGTTGTCCCCAGACCCTAGCACCCAAAATTTTGTCCTCACACTGCTACCCCTGTTCCACCATTTCAAATGACTACCATCGCATGTCTTTTCAGCTCCCAAGCCCTGGTCATCCCTCTGTTGTGCACATTTGAAATTGGAAACTCAAACGCCTAAACCACGCCCAAACCCCAACCTCCAAAATTCTGTCTCTGGAATTCCATGTCGGTTTCACTGTCCCAAATGGCCAAGCTTATCCATCTTCCCAACCGCCAAACCCCGAACCTCCATCCGTTGTTGGGTTTTTACTGACTAATCAATCTACCTCGGGTATAACCCTTCTGACTTTTGTCCTCGAAATTTTGTTTGTGTTTTGCCATTTCGCACGACTATCCCGTAGCAGCTTCCTGACCCCAGCAACCCAGACTCTGGAACTCGACTGCTGGAATGTTGTTTTCCCTACACTATTTTAAACAGCCAACCCTGAATGGTTTTCCTGCAGCTGAAGCCCAAATGCAAGAATGATGGCTCAAATGGCCTCCAAATCAAAAATGGACTTTGACCTACTTCCTTAAATTGGGTCTTCCTTCACACCAACCCTTCGTTAAAAAATCTAGCACCAGGAAGAGTCATCGGGAATGCCTTGCCTTGTTTTCCCTTCCAAATGACATTCTGCCAGAGGAAGTCTGGCCCTTGGAACCTGGGTCACCTGTTTGCTTTCTAGTGATGTTTTTATCAAGTCTTAGACTTTTCTCAGATAAATGTTGTGGATCTAACCTTCATTTGCAGGGATTTTTTTGAGGCTACTCTCTCATGTTAATGTTGCTAACTCATGTCTCTTTATGTAGGATTTATGGAATCTGGTGGAGAGGCGTCTAGGATGGCCAAGGACAAAGGGAAAAGAACTGCAAAACCCCCTCGAGGCAAAGAGGAAAAAGATTAGATGAAGTATCAATTCCAAGGGGCACCTTTGCATTCCAAGATCACAACCAGTTGGAAGAACATTACAGACACCAATATCGGGCAAGTTGATATTGATGAATTCATGCCAAAGGTCAGGGTAGACACAAAGTCAGACAATGCAAAGTTGATCAGAAGCAGCGGACTTTCCAAAGTTCCTAGTTTTCTACCCGCCTTGGTGGCCCCCAAGCTGGTAATAGCATGTCGAGAAGCGTACAAAATGGAAACAAGAACCATCATGGACAGGGATGGCAACATCCAAGTTGATATGTCCCCTATTGGGATAACTAACACCTTCCACATCCCTGCCTTCGAAAGCATGGAGGCCCCAACCATAGAGGAGTGTAAAGAATTATGGGATCAGGATCTTGTAAAGTGCGAGAAGTTGATCAACCAATATTGGTTGAAAGACAGGTGGGCTAGTGCAGCCAAAGTTCCCCAAGAGCTCTACCACAACGATTTCTTTGAAGACTATCATGACTTGGTCACTGTACTGAGCATAGTAATGGGCCTTCCTACTATGGCCTACTTCCAAGAATGGATGTTGTACTTTGTTGAACAAATTCTCCGTGGGAGTGGCACTACATTCTATTGGGGGGAGATAATCAACAATTGCTTCCATGAGTAATTCGTCAATGTAAGAAAGACCTCCAAATATTACATGACATCTTACCTGGTCTACTTGCTTGCCGATCGGCAACATTATCATGGATTGTCTACAATTCCAAATGAGGCACCAAGAAGAGAGTTCAAGCCCTACAACAGATACCTGTAGCTACAATATAGGAATTTCAAGCAAGACTACTGTCGAGTGAATGATGCTTTTACTGCATATATCATCCGGTCTCTGGGAGGTAATTTTGAGAGAAGAGTTTCTCACACTGCTAGGGCCCTTCTCAAGAACTATGCCTTCCTATTCATTCAATTCCCCAATTTCACCTACATTCGCACCCAAGGATTCATGAAAGGGTTGAATAAGCTGCCTCGGTACCCTAATAACTGGATTATACTATTGGAGCTAACATGGTAGCTATGACATATATACCATATTCTGAGTAGTAAACATCTAGTAGGAACCCCCTATCCCCTCAGACTTGGCCAAGGGTTATATCAAATTTATACTTCCCAATGTGCGGGCAACTCAGAAAAGGTGTTGGTCGAATATGACTTCAGGTAGCATATAGCTAGGCCATAGATGCACCCATACAGTCAAATTAGAAAGGCACTTGGACCAGAGTACGCCCACCTCCACCACATTGAGGATTTTTGGGCTAATTGCAAAGATGAATTTGAAGTGCAGATACGACATTATATGCATATGACCACCTACTTCATGAAAGAGTAAACTTGTGTCCAATTCTAGATCAGCTAGAAGAAGATGAGAGCATAGTGATCAAACCAAGGTATAGTGTCATCGCAAATCTGCCACTACCTTTAATTGATTGGGATGAGCAAGAGGTTGATGACCTCGACATTCTTACCAAGCCCATTGAGGCTCGTACAAAGGCATGGATCAGTGGGCAAGTCATTCAATTAAAGCAACAAGGAGTTGCCTTGATGTTCAAGGGACTCAAGAATGAGCCAAGTGGTTCTGATAGTGGGGTGGCTGCTACTATGACTGGAGAAACATCTAAGTTTTTTCCATCTGTTAAGTCAAGAAAGAGGAAAGAGGTTGATGAGTAGCAACATAATTCGAAGGTGTATGCTAGAAAGGCCTCAGAGGGCGATCCTCCTAAGAAACATAGAAGAATGGGTAGCATCACAAAGTTGCATGTGATACCTGAGGATCCACTCCATGGAGGTGAGGAGATGGAGGCTGGCCCACCAAGGTCTCTACCTGCTTCATCTGTTGGAGTTGTTGCCACCATTTGATCCGTATAGCGGAAGGGATCTATGACAAACGTTGCTTAAGTGATTATGAACAAAGGAATAAAGACATCAACAATGAAGTAGTAGGAACATTAATCAGAAGGAATTCAAAACATAGAATCAAGAGAGAGGCAAGAAGACACCAATTTGATTACGGAGTTCGCCACAACGTGACTACGTCTCCGGGTCGAGCTCAATCGAGTGACCAATGTATTGAAATGTTCTAAAACGCAGTACAATCTCCACGAGCCTCTTGTAACACTCCTTTACAATATCTTGTAGCCTTTCCACAAAGTCATATAAAAAGTCTCTCACTCACACCCCTCTCAAAAGCTCTCAAGGCTAGGGATGACTAACAAAGAGGAAGAAAATTGACTTTGCCTAATAGGATCTACTACAAGACTCAAAACATCAATAATACATCACAACTCAAATATTCTCCTAATTCCCTCTAAAAATTCTCTCACAAAAGCCTCTCAAAGACCAAGAGAATGGAATACAATGGAGAATGATCAACTAATGGATCTTCCACTAATGGCTGATCCCCACTAATGGCTCCTTAAAAAACACTCCAAGACTCCTCCCTTTTATACTTGAAGTTTACCCGATATGGGGAATAACCACAAAGTTATAAAATCCTCCATATTTACATATAAATCAAAATAAACAACCCCTTAATCTTTCAAATTAATTTAGAGCCCTTCGTTCAATTTATTTTTGGGCTTTTAGTTTGATGGGTTTGTTTTGATTTAAAACCAATAACCATTAGTTGGTTATTTTGCTTTAGGCATTCGGGCCTAACAACTAACAAAATAAAACCGAGCCCCTCATATATATGAATGAGTTTCGTGGCTCAACGGTGAGCACACCTTTTGGGAACCCGGCGGTTCCGGGTTCAACTCCCGGGCCTCAGTTCTTTTAAAACCGTTTTAAACCAAATTTATAACAAAACAAATGGGCGGCTATATATAGTAGCAAACCCGTTGGTGGTGTAACGGTCCAACGGTGGGCTATTTCGGGTGAAGTCAAAGGGTCGAGCCCCACAAAACTTTTGTTAAAACAAACCGACAAAATCGCCGACCACCGACAAGCCATGTGTCAACCAGGGATTCACCGGACAAACACAGTCAACTGCCACATCATCAGGACACGTGTCATCGCCCAATTCGCAGACTTTGTTGACGTCATCAGACATGTCACCACGCCATGTCATGTGTACGGATCATACAGACTGCCACGGGTCAAGCCCCCATTGGTCCACATCATCATCCGTACGATGACCCTACTACCAAGTCAGTAGGATGACGTCATGCTGACATCAGCAACCATACCACTTGTACCTTGGTCAACCGAAAACTTTGACTGGCTCTAACTTGCGCACACGACGTTCGATTTGCACAAAACGAACACCATTGGAATCGTGACGACGAGCTCTTCGCGATGACGCCACTTTCACCAAATTCTGTGATGATGAATTTTTCACCTTTTTTCTCATCCCTGATAGCTAAGTTGACCAACCTTTGACCGAACTTTGACTGCGCGTAACTTGAGCAAACGGACTCCTTTTTCACTCGTTCAAGTTGCGCCGGATTCAAAATTCTGTGCTCTACGCGATGGCACTACTTCCCAGAGAAATTGGAACACTTCAATTTCAGGTCCTAAAGATCCACCTGGATCAAACCTCCCCATTGAAGAACTTTTGGTCCTCCAAAAGTGTATAGTTCCTTCTAAACATCTCGCATTCAGCATCTTGCCATTCGCCACAATCTGAATACACTAAAATACACTGCCACATTTTCCTGCTAGGGTCTTACACTTTGACAATGCAGGAATTCACAACTTCTCATGATGCAGTTCAAAAATGGAACTTAAAACACCCAAAGCAAGAAGTAAAAACTGAGTATGATAAACCTATCCCCCAGAGCTTCTTACAGGTAGTTCGCATTCTACATCTCTCGCCATTCTTTCTAGCATGCTTCTGTTGCTCCTCCAACTGCTCGAGCATGGATTAGCGCCTCAGCCTGACATATTCCTTCACCTTTGTACTTCGGAACAGCTGATTCAAGGCTCCACCATACAGCTCGGGTCCAGCAACAAGGTCATCGATAAATCCTTCAAGAACTCCACTTGACTTTAGACTTATCCTCCAAATGGCCTCAACTGAGTCTTCAAGCTGAGAACATGCAAGGTCACTGTTGACCGTTCTCAACAACTCTGTCTGAAAAAGTGCTCTTCAACTGAAGCTTTGCACTAAAAGAAACTACAAGAAACTATCAGCAACAAATTGCTATCCTACAGTAAGAAGTTACAAAGTATTCTCTTTCCAGATTACAAGACATGGCTTCCAAGAGCCTTACAAATTCTCAATCTCTAGAGAAATACAACTTCATAAAAATTATTACAACAAGTTTATTCAGAGCTCACAAAACAATACTAGCTTATCAACATATTCATCACACTACAAAAGATGTAATAAACACACACAAGCTGATATACTAGTTTGATGAGCGTTGTTCCCAGCTCTTACGAAGCTGTTCAAAGGAACTCTCTTTCACAGGTTGCTCAGGCTGTGGTTGAATTTCTCCTGGGACTGCCTCAGAAGTGATAGCTACTGCCAGCTCTGCTTTTGTCTCCTCAACTTTCTGGTGGTTGGGTCTCTCAATAGACCTGGATTGATGATGAAGCTCTGGATGCAGCTTCCAACACTTTGCCTCCCAATGTCCACTGATGCCACAGTGGTTGCAGAAGTTCTGAGCTTTAGAGGATTGTCCATCTCCTCCTCTAAATCCCAATCCTTGGTATCGTGGACGCTTCTTCGCCTCAATCGGATTGGTGATGCCTTGCTCAGAAATACCAAAGCCTTTCCCTTTGAAGCCCATCTTCCCGAGTAGCTTCGATCCTATGCCTCTTGTGTGCTTCTCGAAGTGTGCAAAAGAGTCTTGCTCATCCTCTGTTGACTTCTTCTGTTTGATGGAAGAAGAGGCTTTGAGATAATTACTGTCACTATCAAGCAGATTTAGAGTCTGGAGGTACTCCTTTTGTCGACAGTAAGCACACTCTACTGTGCCAGGAGAGTTAGCCCAATCATGGCCAC
This sequence comes from Sequoiadendron giganteum, assembly GCA_007115665.2. NCBI lineage: Eukaryota > Viridiplantae > Streptophyta > Pinopsida > Cupressales > Cupressaceae > Sequoiadendron > Sequoiadendron giganteum. Next base: position 248,055,659 of record CM021106.1, on the reverse strand, counting down.
AAGCAAATCTAGCCACGGGCCTCATCGTTGAAGAAGCTCCCGTACTATCAGGCGGTGTAAGCGGGGAGTATGAGGATGATGTATCCTTGGAATGCGGACAGAAACCACATATGTGTCCACTCCCTGATACAGGAGGACTTCTCCTGTTCTGCTCCTCTAAGATGTCCTGCAACAACTTTTGCAGTCTTTCCTTCTCCATGTTGGATTCCTCCAACTTCCGCTGAAGTTCTGCATTCTCTCTCTGCAAGCATCGATTGGCTTCTGCCAATTCTTGCATCCTATCAGCCTTCTCTCGATGGTCTCGATAGAGTTCTTCAACCATGCCTTTCATTGACAAGAGATCATCCACCATGGATGGGGTCAATGTCAGCCTGGAAGATTCACCCTTTTTTGATGCCATCTTTGCTCCAAACTCCAAATGTCCACTAATAGAAAAATGAATCACAATCACTCCTGCAAACTAGCCAAGCAAAGCTCTGATACCACTTGATCCGTATAGCGGAAGGGATCTATGACAAATGTTGCTTAAGTGATTATGAACAAAGGAATAAAGACATCAACAATGAAGTAGCAGGAACATTAATCAGAAGGAATTCAAAACATAGAATCAAGAGAGAGGCAAGAAGACACCAATTTGATTACGGAGTTCGCCACAACGTGACTACATCTCCGGGTCGAGCTCAATCGAGTGAGCAATGTATTGAAATGTTCTGAAACGCAGTACAATCTCCACGAGCCTCTTCTAACACTGCTTTACAATATCTTGTAGCCTTTCCACAAAGTCATATAAAAAGTCTCTCACTCACACCCCTCTCAAAAGCTCTCAAGGCTAGGGATGACTAACAAAGAGGAAGAAAATTGACTTTGCCTAATAAGATCTACTACAAGACTCAAAACATCAATAATACATCACAACTCAAATATTCTCCTAATTCCCTCTAAAAATTCTCTCACAAAAGCCTCTCAAAGACCAAGAGAATGGAATACAATGGAGAATGATCAACTAATGGATCTTCCACTAATGGCTGATCCCCACTAATGGCTCCTTAAAAAACACTCCAAGACTCCTCCCTTTTATACTTGAAGTTTACCCGATATGGGGAATAACCACAAAGTTATAAAATCCTCCATATTTACATATAAATCAAAATAAACAACCCCTTAATCTTTCAAATTAATTTAGAGCCCTTCGTTCAATTTATTTTTGGGCTTTTAGTTTGATGGGTTTGTTTTGATTTAAAACCAATAACCATTAGTTGGTTATTTTGCTTTAGGCATTCAGGCCTAACAACTAACAAAATAAAACGGAGCCCCTCATATATATGAATGAGTTTCGTGGCTCAACGGTGAGCACACCTTTTGGGAACCCAGTGGTTCCGGGTTCAACTCCTGGGCGTCGGTTCTTTTAAAACCGTTTTAAACCAAATTTATAACAAAACAAATGGGCGGCTATATATAGTAGCAAACCCGTCGGTGGTGTAACGGTCCAACGGTGGGCTGTTTCGGGTGAAGTCAAAGGGTCGAGCCCCACAAAAATTTTGTTAAAACAAACCGACGAAATCGCCGACCACCGACAAGCCATGTGTCAACCAGGGATTCGCCGGACAAACACAGTCAACTGCCACATCATCAGGACACGTGTCATCGCCCAATTCGCAGACTTTGTTGACGTCATCAAACATGTCACCACGCCACGTCATGTGTACGGATCATACAGACTGCCACGTGTCAAGCCCCCATTGGTCCACGTCATCATCCGTACAATGACCCTACTACCAAGTCAGTAGGATGACGTCATGCTGACGTCAGCAACCATACCACTTGTACCTTGGTCAACCGGAAACTTTGACTGGCTCTAACTTGCGCACACGACGTCCAATTTGCACAAAACGAACACCATTGGAATCATGACGATGAGCTCTTCATGATGATGCCACTTTCACCAAATTTTATGATGATGAATTTTCCACCTTTTTTCTCGTCCCTGATAGCTGAGTTGACCAACCTTTGACCGAACTTTGACTGCACGTAACTTGAGCAAACGGACTCCTTTTTCGCCCGTTCAAGTTGCGCCGGATTCAAAATTTTGTGCTCTACATGATGGCACTACTTCCTAGAGAAACTGGAACACTTCAATTTCAGGTCCTAAAGATCCACCTGGATCACCATTCCACCTGCTTCACTTGCAATGGTTGCTTCCTCTCTGTCTGCGGTGGACATTTATGTCCACCTCACCTCCATCTCTCCAATCATGTAGGTCATATAAGTGGATTCATCCTCTACCATGACCTCACCAATCTCATCATCCTCCATGTATCCTTCCCTTCCAGCCACTTCACTTGCTGTTGTAATGCCTGCCCTCACTCTCCTAGAGTCCATTAAATATATGCAAAATGTGCCATCCAAACTTTCAAGAATGCTGGAAAATCCAATCGTGCAAGATGCAATAGCCCAAGCAATGGTCAATACCCTAGCTCACCCTCCTCCTACAGAACCACTGAGGATGCAGGCAACAATGATAATCTCGAATGAGCTCGAGTGACGGAAACAGGAGGCAGCCAAGAGGCCAGAAGATGAGGAATTTGTGTATCATGAACATCCCATCTATGAACATCGGGTTATCGATGAGGTGGCCTATGGATGGCAGTGAGGATCAGGGAATAGACATAATCCAAGAGATAGTTGATCCATAGCTCGATGCGTAGTGGAACAAGCAACTTAAGGAGATCGAAGACAAAGAAGCTGAAGGACAGCTTACCATTGAAGAAAGAGTTGTTGTTCCAAGTATTGAAAGTAGTAGGTCTCCTACGGAAGGACATGGTCAAACTGCAGAGCATGAGAAAGAGGCATCCTTCTGCAAAGATGAACAAGAGGATAAAACCAAGGAAGATGAGCATGACTAGGAAGAATAAGAAAATAGTGTTGAAAGGGAAGACCACCCTAAAGAGTAGTTGCTCACCAAATCTCCTACCAAACACATAACTCTCATACAAGATTTTGATGTAGAGAAGGAGGATGCAAGGGATGGGTAGGAGACCCTTAATGTCAAGGCCATTGAGCCTAGGGTGGAGTATAGCAAATGTCAACAACAATCACCTAAGACAGGACCTCAGATGCCCAACTGGTTAGAAAGGCAGCTCGAAAAGAGAACTCCCCCCGTAAAGATTTTGAAAGCAAGGCTGGAGGCAATATTGGCTAGAGCTGATATTATGGCCAAGAAAGAGAAGAAGCTGAGAATCAGATCTAAGGTAACAATGGATGCCTCCAGATCTAGGGTAGTGCAAATAGTTATGCCAGTGGTTGGAGAATAGGGAATAAGCTATAATGTCTCCACCATCAACTTGGGAGTAGCTACTAGGGAGCAAAAGGTCGACCACCACCAGGAATCAATCACCATAGTGATTCACCTTATCTAGCAGGATAATGTTTCAAAGGAAGAGCTCAAGGCACAGGTGGCTGATCTGACGGCTTACATTCAACAATGGTCATCTCCTAATGAACAACCCACCATGTCATCAGCCCCGCCCCAGTTGTTGTCCCAGGAATAGATTAACAAGCTGGAAATGAGGAGAAATTTGGATAAGACCACAAAAACTTGGTTCCGATAGGTCTTGGACATTGAAAATACAGGCATCAATTTGTCTTTCCAAACAACAAATAAGTTATTGGAAGTACAAACGTCCCTTGAAGGCATGAAGAAAATATGAGGGATTCCCAAAGAAGTATAGGAGTGCCTATCCAAAAATTGAGGCTATCCTCACACTACCAAGTGAGGTATGGGAAAAGGACCTTTCCTTCAAGGACGATAACCATTGGCTAATGGATGTATTAAAGTGAGACTTTGACCATCGAAAGGGGAGGCTAGAGAAGATATTAGAAAGAATAATTCCAGATATCGAATGGCCCGAGGTGGCCAGTGGAGATTGTGCTAAATATCTCAAGTTGATAACAAGGTACGATATACCTGTTGTTAAGATCAATCCGGAAAGCATAAAGCCACACTTCCGAAGAAGGATGGAGAAGGGAATGTCAGCCATGGTCACCATAGATTTTATGAGCTATGTTGCTCGAGCTTTTTCCTAGGCTAAGCTTTTCAAGGACAATGCTGCCAAGTATGACAAAGACTTGGAAAAGCTGGTCAATAATTCGAAGGAATGGATCTATCAAGTGTTAAGATCTAACATCATTGAGGTCAGAAAGCTCTGACCAATGATCTTGAGATTCATGGAGTATACGGCTTTGAAGAAACATGAAGGCAACCCTATCATTGATGAAGAGTTTCTGGAAGAATAGCTACAGCAAAGGGCAATCAGCAAAAAGACAAAATGCTATAATGTTGCCACTAGAAGACAAAATAGGGAAAATACCAAAGATGTTTTTAAAATGTAATATATTTGGGAGTAGGTGAAACCCTGTTGTAAAGTGAATCTTGGCCACACAATAGAATTGAATCTTGGCCACTCATTTTTCTTTTTGAGAACTATAAATAGGGGTCTCCTCCTCTCATTTTAGGAGAGTTGAGTTGTTGTAAAGGAATGCTGCATAAATTGCAATAGAAATACAATGCTTTTGGTGTATTTTGGATTTCTTCACATGTTTCATGATTCTTCTCCAATAAGTTAAGATTCTAGTTTAATTTATTTTTCTGTTCTTAGTTTCCTTTCGGTTGTCCTTAGTAGATTTGGTAATGTTGTCTTTAGTTTTGAAGATTCATGATGTGTGTATGCTTTCCTTGTCCATACTTTTAGTCATTTGTTGTTGGTAAGTGACTGTGTAAAGTTAGTTTGGACCATGATTTTATAAGTTGCTCTTTAAACCTCATCTTTGTTCACATTTGTATGGCGAATGAATGATGAAATATCTACAGTCCTTAGAAGATAGCATAGCTTTCATGAAATTGTGAAATTTTTGGTTTAGTGAAATTCTACTTTAAGGAAACTATCCACAGTACGAACCTTCATGATCATTGTTCATTGGTAGTTGCAAGTCTAGGAACCTTCCCTCTTCCCTGCCCTTTTCCTTTTTTTTAAGACATAACCTATGCTAAGGTTCATTGCACATTGTAAAGTCAAATTCAACGAAAGATGGAGTTCAAGACTGTTGTTTGAACTTGCAGCAGAGTGTAGTAATTTCCTATCCAAAGAGCTTCTTTCTTAGATTTGATTCTCCTTTAGCTTTGACTCACATAAGACTGCCTTGTAATTCCAGCAAATCAAATCATACAACAATTGATTTATTCCAATCATCATCATGACCTGACATCCAAGAGACCTTGGGATAGTGTTCTGCAATTTGATTGTGGAAGATTGTCTTTCAAGAGAGGTGATGCACCTACTTATCGCCTGTGTTGTGAAGTGCATAAAAACACATCAACAATAATACACTTAGGGACAAGTAGCAATATTAGGACTTTCAAAAGGTATCGATACTTAATCCAAAGGGTTTGAAATTTGATGAATCATGTTGATGTGTGTTTAAGATGTTTTGGAACCAAACAATGTGTCAAAGTGACTCACAAACAATATAACATTCCTAGCTCAAGTGAGTATGTATCTTCTTGGTGGTCTTACCTCATGCCCCGAAGGGATGATTTTACATGCAACATTGTGGAGGAATAAAATAAAAAGAGTCCATTCTCTTTAAGACTTTATGCATTGACCCATACTTCAGACTTCGTAAGTAACTTCTTGGAATCTAAGTTCCAATGCACCACTTTAAAGAACATTTCAGATTTGGTCTTGGTGAGTTTTGTCACATAAAACTACACCCTACTAAACAAGAGTTCAGTGTTCTAATGACATATTGGAAATGACCTCAAGGTGTGGGACCTTTCAAATTGAGGTCAAGTCTCTGAGAAGGTAGGATTCCTCTTCTAAACTAAGTACAATTGCATTGGTCTAGTCTAAACTAGCATGTTAAAAACCTATCACTACTTCTAATCTAACAACTCACAGAGGAA
>CM021106.1:247982933-248049600 GCA_007115665.2 Sequoiadendron giganteum | reverse complement strand
TGTTTGAGTGCAGATAGTTCTTCTAAACTGACATCCGCACCCATATTAAAAGCGTAATTTTTAAGGAAAGCCTCCACAATTTCCTCGAATATTTTAATGCCTGTGGGTAGGCGAGAAAACCATTCCATAGCTAGACCAGTCAGGCTTCGGGGGAAGAGCCGCATTAGATATGTGTCATCATATGCGACTTCCATGTAGTGCACCTGAAATTCCCTGACGTGGTTTTCAGGGTTGCCCGTTCCATTGTATTTATCAAATTTAGGGATCTCGAATCCCTTTGGAAACGGTACCATGGTGAGACGTCTATCGAACGTATAAGGGCACAAGTTGCCTGGTGTCCTTGTGGTTTTTCTTGCTTGTAGGTCCAACACTTGTTGTGAGAGCAATTTGATCTATGTTGCAACATCCTTGCTTGCATCAGGAGGTGGGATAAATGAGTGGTGAGGTGTTGGAGGTGTTTGATGGGTGGGGAGAGTACTAGTCGACGTTTGCTGCGAGCTTGGTTCTGCATTTAAGGCTTGTTGGTAAGCCTGCATTTGTGCCAACAACACTTGTTGTTGATCTTGTTGTTGTTGCTCCAATAGCGCTTGCTATTGGTCCATTTGTTGTTGTTCCCATGAAGCCTGTTGTTGGTCAATCTATTGTTGAGCTAGTAACACTTGTTGTTGGTGTAGCTGCTGTTGCGCCAACAATGCTTGTTGTTGGTCGAGCTACTGTTGTGCCAATAAAGCTTGTTGTTTAGCTTGATGGTGTGCCTGAAAATCTTGTAGGGCTTGCTGGTAGGCTTGCAGGTGGATCGCTTGCAATTGCGCTTGGTATTGAGCTTGTGCCTACTGTTGGGCTTGAGCTTGGGCTTGCGCTTGTGCTTGGGCTTGTGCTTGGGCTTGTGCTTGTGCTTGTGCTTGAGCTTGTGCTTGTGCTTTTGCTTGTTCTTGGGCTTGCACTTGTGCTTTGGCTTGTGCTTGTGCTTGTGCTTGTGCTTGCGCTTGTGCTTGGGCTTGTGCTTGGGCTTGTGCTTGGGCTTGTGCTTGAGCTTGTGCTTGTGCTTGTGCTTGTACTTGCACTTGTGCTTGGGCTTGTGCTTGAGCTTGTGCTTGTGCTTTAGCTTGTGCTTGGGCTTGTGCTTGTGTGGCTTGTTGTTTTTGGAGTGCCTTTTGGCGGGCAGCTTGTTGTGCATTTTGCAACATGATGGAGAATGAATTGGTCGTGTTGTGCTTTGGCGGTGGGATTGGTGGTGGAGCAGGAATCATGCCAATTGTCATGGTGGGTGGAGGGATTATTGTTGTGATTGTGATTTGGGTTGTTGGAAGGGTGTTTGAGATGAGTGGTCCTTGATGAGGCATGTTTTGGGAGACTTGAGGACCAATAGATGCATTAACCATGGTGATAGGAATAGTTGCTATTTGTTGTGAAGATATGGGAAAAAGAAGCGGGTTCAAAGTGGTGGTTGGATTGCTTGGGTTGGCAAAAAATTTGATGGGTAATGGTGGAAGACCTATTCCAGGAGGTGATGCAAATGCGAATGGAATTGGGGGAAAGGATGATGCACCTATTTGGAAAGAGAAAGCATTGATAGCTTCTGTCATTCCAAGCAAACCAACTTCCTCATGCGGTGGGGGAGTCGATATGTTCAATTGATAGGCTGGAGTGGCATGAAATGAGGATGAACTAGCGGGATTATGAAATGTGAGTGGGACATATGGGTGAGATGGGTTTTTTGGAATAAATTTAGCTGGTGTGGGGGTGATGATTGCTTCCTTATTAGCCACAAGGCGGTTTTCTTGCAATTCCTGGAACATGGCACCCCCCTTGTTCACAATCGGGGAGGTTGGTGTGATGATTGATGTGGTGCAAGGTACTTCTTGATTGATGTTTGACAATGGGGATGTATCTGTACTAGTGCTTATGTTAAGGTTGGGAGGCGGCATGACCCCTCCTCTTGCCATTGAATTTATGTATTTGAACATAGCACTAACAATTTTGTGGTTCTGAGGATTTTGAACCATTTCCATGATTTCATTTGGTGTCATCCCGATGTCTTCATTTGTGTCGTCCCCTTGATGACTCTCCCCTTGAGGATTTTGTGATGATAAGGGAGAGTTGCTTGGGGGATTGCTTGATCCTGCTAGGTTCACTTCGGTATTTAGATGACTCATGTCCATAGAAGCTAATATTTCTCTGATATTCTCCATGTCCTTGTGTTGAGATCTTGTTTGGACCATAAAAAATAGGTATTTGTTCGATCCTAATCCTTTCGATCCAAAAGAGAAGAACTAGGGAAGCTAAAAGATCAAAGATGGTGATGATGGTGATGGGCTAAAATGGATGGGAGGAGTGAATGAAACCTTTGAAAAACTTTTTGAATGTATGTGCCAAACTTTGAAAGGGCTTTTGATTTGATTTGATTGTGATAATTTTGACTAGATGCGTTAAGTCAAACAAGATTATTGTGAAGTTGTTTTCCCTAGGAAGTTGTGTTATCCTAAGGGAACTTGCACAAATGAATGAATTGACAAGGTGTGTTATGCCAATGTTTTGGAGAATTAATAGACTTTAAGAAGTTGTGTTATCTCAAAGAAAATTTGTTCAATGGTTTGAGACTAAGTTGGCTAATTGTGTTAAGCCAAGGTATGATGATGTTGATTTAGCCCTCTAAGTTTAGCGTGATGATTGATTCTAGAGTTCTCAAAAAGGTTTGATGATGAAATGAGATTTGGTTGATGGAGGAGTGGATGAAAATGACAACTTTGATCTTGAACCTTAACCTAGATGTGACTCTCTCTACAAAACCTCGGTATTGAAGAACATGCTAGACTTCCTATGGGAGAAATGAAAACCTTTGAAAAAGTTCAGGATTTTGTTGACAATAAAATGCATACAATGCGGGGTTGTTCCTTGAAGCTTTTCTGTAAAAGTTGTAAACCAATCTTTCCCTGAATTCGAAAAGTCTCTCAAGACGCTCCTCACGAGCTTTTAGACTAAGCTTCTTGAACTTTGGCTTTGGGATTTTAATCTTGCGGGAAATCATTGGAAACAACACATGTGAAATTCAATTTGTTTCTTTATCTTGGTTAAGTGAGGTTCTTTTTATCCAAGACACTTGCTTGCTTAGGTTTTCAAACTACATGTCTAGTGTCCCATTTTCTTTCTCATCCCACAAGGTCCTTTATGCGGAAATTGAGGAAAATAGGGCAAAAGTTCCTTATGTTTATCCTTATTGGAAACAAATGATGGTAGAATTTGCACACTTAGAAACCTCTAGGAATGTGATTCCTAGGGAAAGCAAGAGTGGGCAAGTTTGTCAATAGGTATTTGTTTCCCACAAGGTGTTTGAAATTTCAAGGTTTTTGTGTATGTTTGTTTTCCAAATGTTTTCAAGATCAAGCAATGTGTTTCTTCCAAGCACTTTCACACTCCTAGGTTGATGAGACAATACCTTGTTGGGTTCCCACTTGGATAAATCCAGCTACGCATATCTTGTGCGAATGGCTAAATGCTTGACCACACTGGCTCCCCTCCACGACACTCACTTATTTGGGTTAGCCAAGCATTAGTACCCATGAATCTCCCATGGCATACTTTCCATTTCCACAACAAGACCGCATGTTACGTGGGGCGGCTTCAAAGGACATAACCTTTTGCACCAACAAGATAGACAAGGTTTTGGCCTTTTTCTAAACAAGGGGTTCTAATTCGGGCATTCCGTTTGTGGGGGATTATCCAACATCGGCGAGAGTCCATTGCTGTCCATCTCATCAGAATAATCCTCGTGATATTGCCTTTGTTCCAATATCCACACTTATATCCCGGGTGGAAGTCGCTTGGCTTTAGCGTGTTCCCGGTTGGGTCATTCCCTTGGGTGATTACTTTTTCCCACAAGGCAGGCCCTCTAAGTTAACAAAAGCGAGCTAACATATCCCGTCGTTCACACAACCCTTGTTGAAAAACAAAGGGGAGAACCTCTGCAATATATTGTGCTCACACTCGCATGTTTGTTCAATTTTAAGTGCCCAAATCAAATATGGAGGCAATCTTTTGACAAGTTAATATCACTAAAATGCTTTTGATTCTCAAGATCACTATAAAGCGCAAGAGAAGCGCATACGCATTTTAATGATATTAATTTGTTAAAAATTTTGCAAAACACAAAAGACACATGTTCAATTTTAACCTTCAAAGCAATGATGAGTTCATTTTAGGAGCACCAAGATTAAATGTGAAGTTTCCTTGTTCAATTTTAAGTCCAAATTGAAATCTAGTATATTTCTAAGGTTCAATTTTAACCAAAAGATGAAGTCAAAATGGTTAATTTTAAGCCCCAAAAAAATAGATGTGAGACGTTTTAAAACTAAAATAAAGATTTAGCTCAACAAGCATTAAAAAATGCTTTTGTGAATTTCTCCAATCTTGTTTTCGCCTTGATTTAATTCCAATATTCAACCTTCAAGAGAAAATACAAAGTTACTAAAAATATTTCATAAAAATATCTCATGCATCAATGCCCTAATCATAAAAAAAAAAATTTGCCATTTAACTTAACCCCCTTAAAAAAAAAAAAATTTTTTTCCTTCCTCACTGTTTATTTCCCAAAATTAAATCCTCTATCGTTTTTGCGGTATCGCGATTGGTGGCTTGCATAGATAGTCATGGCAGGCTTTACCACATGACCGCTGACAACCGAGTGGACAACTGCGGTAACGCGATGACGGGTAACGGTTACCGCACGGCCGCTGGCAGTTAAGCGGCAGACCGCGGGGATGCGGTGATGGTTGAGGACAGACAACAAGGCGGTTACCGCACTAACACGGGTAAGGGAGGGGTAACAGACGGTGACGAGGTCCGGCCAAATGATAGGCAAAGTCACGGTTAGCAAGTTTACCCCAGTACCGCGGAGGATCGAAGGGCGGGCCGCGGGATGGTGGTGATAGTTAAATAGACTGGCAGCGCATGGCTAACCGTACCACCGAGGTCGAGGAAATTTACTCGGTGGTAACGCAGTGAGCACCGCTCTACCATGGACGATTGGGATGAGGTGGCGGCTAAGCGGTAAAGAGACGACAGGCAATTATAGCGATACCGCGGGTAGTGGCAGAGTAGGCCGCGGTAATCCAGTGAGAGGATTAACAACCGAAGAGCAGTACCACAGGGAGATGGAACGAAGGGCGCAGTGAAGAGGTAGAAGACAAAGATGAATAGCGAGTGGAAACCATGATATCGCGGGTGACCAGAGCGGGTGGCGCGGTAACGAGGTAAGAGGTAGCAAAGGAAACTGTGAAGCGTCAGTGAGAATTAACGCACAACCATAGAGGGCCCCGTACAAAACTGCGGTAACGCAGTGGGAAGAGGTAAACAGTGAACGGATACTTCACCGCAGAACCACGAGAGGTGGACGTGGGGGCATGATAGAGCGGTGGAAGATGGGAACGAAGGCTAAGAAAGACACTTGACACCGCTGTACTATGGGTGAACAGACTGAGAGGCACGGTAGCGTGAGAGATGGCTGGACGACAACAGCAAAAGGATGTCTGCGCAGGGGTGTGGTAAAGAGCTGAGGCGATGGTGCGAGAGAACCGTGAGGAGAAAGGAGAGCACAGGGAGGAGGAAAAAAAAAAAAATTCATAGTTAGACCGAAAGATTTGAATAAACAAAATTAAAGCTTTCCCTTATCAAATAAAGATTTTTTCCTTTACTTAGACCGGATGATGTTAAACAAATATATATAAAAGAAAAGCAACGGTTACTGTTGGCATGATAGTAAAGTATCTTGAGCAATATTTCCTACAGACAGAGATATCAGTGGGATTGTAAAAGGAATAAAATCTCAAGACTTGGGCCCTCCTTCTAGTGCCAAAATGTGGATGTTAAAAATCTGGAAACAAAATCATCTCAAACAATTTCATGTTGTTAGCACGAAAGTTAGTTTAAAACAGCAAATTTAACATCCCTATGAGATATTCAATCATGTCTAAATATGCAACTAATGAGCATAAAAGCAGGTTAAATAGAAGCATATAAAAACACGATTAAACCTTCATCCCATAGTGGATTGGTGCCACCATTGTTGTGTAGTAAGCAGCCCTTTCCCAATCCTTGAACAAGCTAAATGATGGTATGAGTAAGATTAATTCTCAAATGAAGAGAATAACCTTGCATGAAGATGTGGATATTGAACTAAATTTGAGTATAGTAAGTCTACTCAAAATTGTGGATGGATAATGAGGAGAGAAGCCTCCAATTTATAGATTTCTAAATTGGAAAAGAGAGTAAAATAGAGCAATGTGGGATCATTCAACATCCAATGGCCAAGTGCCATTTGTCAAGTTGTGAATGGTTGAAGGTTGTGCACATTTCAGCCAAAGTGCCAATAAATGCAATTAGGTGGCTTTTCAAATTTGAGAAATGACATGTGAGAGGGAAAAAGGAATGAAATAAATGCCACTTGGCTCAATGCACAAGGACATGTAAGAGGAATGAATGCCTTGTTGGATGTACAAATCCACTTGGCCTTTTTGAATTCAAAAGAGGAATATTCTTTTTTTGATGCTTTGTGAGGGAAAATAGGAGAATTAATAAATCAAAGTAATTGATTTATTGTGCAAGTTGCATTCTCTAGAGAATTTTAATGAGAGGGATTAACTCAATCATGGATTTGATTAGCTTAATGAAGAATTAGGTGATGTGACAATTTAGACTTAGATTTATGAATTGATTCAAGTCAGAAATTGAGAGGAAATGATTTATTAAATAAATGATTTGATTTATTTAACCAAAGAGAATAATGTTAGATTAAATCAAACAAGGTTTAATTTAATGAGAAGACTTAGGGATTAATTAAATAAAATGATTTATTTCAAAAAGAGGAATTACAGAAATAATTAAATAAAATTGATTTATTTAATTAATAGGAGATGAAGAGTGATGAATTTAATCAAATACAGATTGTTCGATTAAATGACTAACAAAAGAGATGATTCAGGATGAAATGTCGTTAATAGATCAGGATTCAATGTGTCAAACCGAATTGTACATTTTCCATGTCTACACTGACTATCAGAAAATTGCAAGGTGAGATGCACTCGGATGACTACAATGTGTACGCAATGGGGCTCGATTTAAGCATAGTTGAACCTTAGGACAAGGTGGAGCTCATGGAGGAAACGTAGCAGCTGGTGACCACTAACTTTCTTTGGTTCAGTTGCTAGCTAAAGAAGAGGGAAGAAGAGTTAAAAAACGTCAAGGAAAGGGTCGAGGTCTTGCTGGCAAAGGAAAAGGCGAGGGATGCTAAATTTAAGCGCTTGTCCCAACAAATGGAGATGAAGCAAGCGAAGCACCGAGAGGAACTTGTGAAGTTCTAATCTCTCGATCCCAACGTGGTTGTTGAACTACAAGAGAAGAACTAGTGATATAAAGACAAGTTGGTGTGGTTGGAGCTGGAAGTGTAACGAAAAGATGAAGAGTTTTGCCACCAGCGTGCTCAATTAAAGCAACAGATGTAGCTCAAAAAGATGCATACTTCAATGTATGCCCTGTCCAATTGGAGAATGAGGTCCAAGAAATGAAATCTTCCTTGGAAAAGGAAGCAATAAACAAGGAACTAGCCGAGGCAAGCTAGATCGTAGAATCACATATTCTACAGGGACAACTCACCGCAGCGAACCAAAAGTTAACTGCGGAGCTAGAACATACTATAGAATTAAGGGATGCAGAGATAGTCCTATTGAAGAACTCCACCCAACATCCTATCACCCAGTCAAACCTTCTTCAAGTAGCCCAACAGTTATATGTTTCATACTGGGAAAGAGTTAAGGCCTTTTGCCTGACTCTACTGTCGACACTCTAATTGATGGTAGAGGCAACAAGTTTAGGCAGGGAAGTTCGTGGAGCAATCGAGCAGTTCCATCAATCCATCATAGAGAGAGTTTTGGAAGCTAGGAGTTTGTTGGAGAGACTATATATGGTCTCATATGAAGTCTTGGCGACTGCATGGATTGAAGATCAGAAGGTCACTGCTAAAACATCTAATAGGTTCATCCACTGCCATGCAACCATGCTTCATGCCAGCGAGTGCACCACCACATTGGATTAGACTATGAATAGCATGCGGGCAAGGTTATCCCACCTAACTCAGATGGGCTTACCATCCTTGTTTCTTAAAGATGAATTGATGGCCACGACCGAGCATATTGCAGTGAAGATTGAAGAGAAGCAATGAGATGCATCTACTTTTCAGAGCTTCAGTCAACCCCTTTCCGTAGAAGATATTGAGAGCATCACTCATGCGATTGCACAATTTATTTTTAAACCCAAGTCCTAGGTTGGTATATCAACGATGCTGCCTTACAAAAAATGATCAATCTGCATGGAGCGCAAGAGAATCTATGACATATCAATTCCATCTGAGGCTGAATGACTTCCTATACAAACTACCCTCTCTTAGCTCTGATCGCGTCGCCCATGAAAAGGACTCTGGTTTGCGAACCAAAAATTTTGGGTTCCTCATTTCGTAGGAGAAATGCTCTGATAGTCACCAAAAGTTGTGAATATAATTTCCCCAAGCTCCCTTTAGATTATTTTATTTTTGCTAAGTACCGGCCACACCCATCTATTGAAAGCAACATCAGGTTCCTTCCGTAAGGCTTTATCTGAATGCAACCACTTATCAGCTGGGTGCTCCTCACAAGGATCCTTTCCTTCACTCTTCCGATGCCCCCCACCATGCTTCCACATGTCGATAGTTCGCACTCTTCAGTGCTTCTTATCACTCTCCTATCAGGTATTGGGCCTTGACCGCATGCCAAATAGCATTAGTCTACATACATTCCTTGAAGGCCCCAACCTACAACACATTATGTATGGGAGAACTCCACGTGTCTTCATCGCACAAGTTTTCATCGTAAGGAGGGAAGAATGAACCTTAGGCCCTGACCCCTTGCCACATGGATCTTCTAAAGGCTTCATCACACTGGGTATGAAGCAAGCAATAACCTCACAACAGTTGCCACATGTTATAATTGTCATCATGAGTGGGTGACACATGTCGACACTATGTTTTGCTAGGACCATTGCCATCATTCGTAGGGGATGCATCTGGCATTGGGGTGACCTCGTTCATGGCTTGAATCTTTTTCCATTGCAACGCTCATGGAAAATCATGACTATAGACATTATTTCTCATGATTGAGGGATCTTTTCTGTTACTAGCTCACCAGGTAGTGGAATTTTTATTATAAATATTGCTTCTTCTTTCAAAGCAGGAGTTCAGAATTGGTAGAGAAATTTTTGGAAGGACCATGCCTTTTACTATTTTTATATTATTGCAAAACAACTCATAGACTACATCATTGTTCGACCTTTTTATTTTCTTAGGCTATTTGATAAACTTTATACTATGCCATTATTGTATTGAATGGTTTATTTGTAGAACTTCTATAATGTTAATGCAAGTTTGTTGGTTTAGATCATGTCTTTGAATCCTCTTTTCAGTGAATGTGCACGAAGATTATTTTATGTCATTAAATGAATCATTCAAGCTTCTACATTTATTTTTTGTCATTCTAGGACCTAGCAGACTGTTGAATGGGCCCTTAAATCGCATCCAAAAGATAGATTTATTGTGTCTTACATCCAAATCTTGGCGCATCGCCCTAGTTAGATCTTTTATTTTTATATCTGCTTCTTTTTCCCATTCAAAACCCCAGTTATAGAAGAAGTCAACTTCTTTAAAGTCCGGAGGTTGTTCAATTTAGCACAATAGGTGCCCCCTTTAACTAAGTTTCCCATAAAGGTTGTTACCTTGTCAAATTTTGGCATCAATAAATATAATAATTAAATTAAATTTATTTAAAATTATACTTTTTGGGAAGCTTATAATAAGGACTACATACTTACAAAAATAAATTTTAAATGAATTCATTTGATCCCCCAAAAGGTAAATCAAAAGTGTTTTTTTATTAGCATTTTGATAGGTGTAAAGGAGACTTTGTCATAGGTATGGTTTAATACTAGTGGGGTTCTATCCAAGGGGGTTTGATCTAAGGTGGTTTGATCAAACCCTCTTCAACTAGAATCCTTAAAATGAAACTTTTTAAGGCTTAAATCATATATATTCTTAAAATATGTGATTTCAACAAAAATCAAAATCTCCCTAAAATTGTAAACTAGCATTGTGGGATCACCTACATACATAAAAACATACATATAAACATACATAACATGAAAAGAATCATCTAGGTGGAGACATGAGAATCCTATGTGAAAAGGTAGAAAATTTTTGTAAACAACTTATTAAAAAAAAAAATATCTGCATTCTCTAATAAAAAGGACACTCTTGTAGGTTTCATAACACATCTAGTGTTTTCCAACATGCAATTATATATAGACAACATGCTTCTAATGAAAACCTTTAAGTTTGTAGACAATAATAATGTAGTGAAGTTCATTCACCTTTATAATTTATAACAACTCTTACTTACACTAAAAACTACATTGAAATTTCCTCATATGTTTTAAAAATAAATGCTGAACATAATTGCAAGTTGGAAAACACAATGTGGTTTTCCATTTATTTCATTATGTACACTCAAAGCTATGTGGTGGAGATCACAGGGAGGAGTTGCAAGTGTGGGTTACATAAAACTAACCAGATTGAGCCAATAGGTGACTAACCGATTGGGTTGTTATGTCTAGAGGGTTTTACAACACTGTGTGGGTTGTAGGTTTCTCAACACCTAGTGTTTTCTAATTTTGTTTCATTCTTACTATCTAATTCACAAAAGGTTCTCAAGATAATCACAAAACATACCAAATTGAGGTGAGGGGTGAGTAACCAATTGGATTGAACTACTTGTAAAGGTTTTTAAAACATTATGTGGGTTGAAGATTCTGTAAAACCAATGCTTTGCAACCTGGAGTTTTACAAAACAATATGAATCTCTTGAAAATATTTTGTTAATTAGATAGTATGAATGTAATGAAAGGCATCATTTTATAAACACACAGTGTTTTTCAACATTAACACTCTGTATGATTATAGGTTGGAAAACATAGTGGGAGGTGAGTGCATGATTTATGAAACCTCCAACCCACACAATGTTGTAAAAACCTCTATAGGTGTAGCTAATCTCCTGACAAAACAAACCTATGTGCATACAAAAGCACATAAAAAAATACATCTAGAAACATACATAACATGATGGGATGGCGTAGTGCAGGGCCCACCAAGATGGATGATAAAAATGATGAAACCAGTAGACAGGAGGAAATGCCATGGCGAGGGAAGCGAGGAGATAAAGGAAACAACAACTCATTTTTCTCGACTAACCAATTGGGTTGTTACATCCAGAGGATTTTACAACATTGTGTGGGTTGTAGGTTTCTTAATACCTAGTGTTTTTCAATTTCATTACATTCTTACGATCTAATTCACAAAAGGTTCTCAAGACAATCACAAAACATACCAAATTGAGGTGAGGGGTGAGTAACAATTGGGTTGTTACTTGCAAAGAGTTTTAAAACATTATGTGGGTTGCAAATTTTATAAAACAAGTGCTTTTCAACCAAAATTTTCTAAAATAGTATGAATGTCAAGTGAAAATAGTTTGTTAATTAGACAGTAGGAATGTAATGAAAGGCATTGTTTTGTAAGCACCCAATGTTTTCCAACAACCATTAACACTCTGTATGATTGCAAGTTGGAAAACACAGTGGGAGGTGAGTACATGATTTATGAAACCTCGAACCCACACAATGTTCTAAAACTCTCTACACATTCAAAGCCAAATGAAAACCCTCATTTTTCTCATTGCTTTGAATTTGTCGATGTGGTGGCTTGTGTGAGAAGCTATTCGTGCACCGCACGTGGGAAGGCTAACTTGACTAAGACATATGTTTGAAATTGTAACAAGTATTGAACATATTGAAAAACACTTTGGTTGTGGGTTTTTTCATTCTATAGGTTGAAAGTGAAAGGTTGGAGAGTAGGGGGTGGAGTTGTAGGTGGGGGAGATGAAAAGCCAACCGGATTGAGGTGAGGGGTTTCTTTATAAGCAATTGGGTTGTTACTTCTAAAGGGTTTTAAAACATTATGTGGGTTACAGATTTTGAAAAACTAGTGTTGCCCAACCTAGAATTTTATAAAACAGTATGAATGTAATTTAAACAGTACGATTGTAATGAAATGCACCTTATAACAAGTCTTATGAAAAGTAAAAATTTCATTTCAATTTCTTAATATGATCCAAATATACATGCACAATATGATTGTAGGTTGGAAAACACAGTGGGAGGTGACTACATGATTTATGAAACCTCCAACCCACACAATGTTGTAAAACCCTCTACACACTGAAGCCAAATACCTTACTATGTGTTTATAAAATGGTGTCTTTTATTACATTCCTACGGTCTTAATAACACAATCTTTTTCAAAATACTCATACTATTTTGTAAAATTCTAGGTTGCAAAACACTTGGTTTTACGAAACCTGCAACCCACTTAATGTTTGAAAACCCTTTACAAACAACAACCCACTTAATGTTTGAAAACCCTTTACAAACAACAACCCACTTAATGTTTTAAAACACTTTACAAACAACCCCTACAACTCCTTTCCGAGCTCGACAACAACCTCAAAATGAGAATGTTAAAAATGGAAATGTTTTGGGCTTTTTGTCCATTCCAAATTATGATTTTGAAAACCCGCCGTCGCAAAACGCACATTGTGTTTTCCTTTCTAGTTTCTCTAAACATTATTCATTTATTCAGTAAGAACATTAAAATGGAAAAATAAAAAACCTCAACACAAAAGCACATAAACAACTTTACATTTCAAATAGAAACCCCTTTTCACAAGGAAAACCCTTGGAAACCCGTCACTGAAAACCCATCTTCGTAATGAACAGTCGTTCAATTTTTCACAGTTCCTAGGCAAAATGGCACAATGACATATATTTTTGGTAGATATACACACCTGCTAGCTAGCTGCCCATGCTTGTCAAATGTGTTTTGGTAGGGAGAGTGTCCACTTTGCTTCAGCCTCCGATTCCTTGCAACTCCCTTCCGTGCTCCCCAACAACGTCCAAAATGTGTCGAAAATGACAACATTTTGGGTTTTTTGTCCATTCCAATTTTTTATTTTGAAAAACCCGCTAGTGCTGCCAGGCTTTTCCAGTAATGAGACAGGCGACGACACTCCAAATAACATGTGTCAAACGTCCGTCAACTTGATTTGTCAAGCCTTTCTATCGATGCATTTTGTCAAGAAAGTGGGATAGGGAATGGGGTGTTATGTTATAATGTCATTACATAAATGTGTTTTGTGGGAGATTCTCCCTTAATTATTTAGATTATTTTAAATTGAAAGTTTCATGAAATTAAAGTAAATTTACTTTGCGCATGAGTATAGAAAGTGAAACCAACTCTAACTCTACCGTCAGTTTTATCCTCCACGTGAAAACAGTGGAAGGAGGGACCTGCGAGGAGTTACATGGTCTGAGGCGACAGGTGTAATGCAATGGGACTCTATCGACGATGCGTCTCCGTCGGCCTGGGGCATATGCATACAATGACATTAATGCTGTGAACGGTGAACATGAAAAACATAAAAATGACAGATAAAAGGAGAACGGATAAGAAGACTAACAATGACGAACAGTCAGGATCGTTTTCATCATCTTGTATTCTTTATCCAACGGTCTGTGCGGTTGATTTAGCATATTAGATCGTCCTACTTCACAGCATAATTGATGTGTTATCCAATTGTATGTTTGTAAATTCGTTTCTGTTGAAATAAAAATGTCGCTTGTTACAGACAAGCGTGCGCTGGTCAAATCTCGTGGTTTGATATTGTGTGCATAAGGCGATCGTTGACTCATTACGTTTTGGACTCATCCCAGTCGGATCTTTATTTGAATTCCTTATGATGCATACTTGAGCAGTGGTTGCTTCAATCCTTTGTCCATCCTTCGTTAGAGTCTAAATGTTCAATCTCACTTTTCTTTTCGGCGTTACTGTTTGCGCCATTTTATTTCGGAGCGCGCTATGTGTCGATCCGCAGTACGAAAATTGCAAAAGTAATCACACGTGTGGCAGCAGAAACTTTACGTTTCCTTTTGGCTTAGGCAGGCACAGTTGTGGTTTTCCATTGTTTCAGATCGACTGTGTGCAGAACGTACGTCCAGTAATTGGAATAGGGAGCACCAACTACACAATATTACAGATTTTCTATGAAAATAAGACGTTTACGCTAACAGATGACAAGAATTTTCAAGATTGCACATTTTCTAATTTGGTCGATCCAACAGGGGAGGCGGGCAATAGAGTTTTTAATGTGACCAATGTAAACAACGCAAGTATCGAAGTATATATGTGTGATGACAAATGTTTACCTTATGGATCATTCACAACAGGGTATCCGAATATGTCATGTTCCCCAAGAATGTTGACAGTTCCAACAGCAACAATGAAATGGGCTATTCCTGAAGAACGAGAGCAGAGTTGTAGAGATTGTGAAAAAAGTAAGGGTTTTTGTGGCTATGGCGTTCCCATTTCAGGGAACTTTGTTTGCTTTTGCCAGGATGGACCTCATTCAAAGCACTGCGCTCAAGGTATTATGTTTCCTTCAAATATTTATTTTTTTCTTTCTCAGCTTATAGTTTATATCTGTAACGATGCGCATGTTTGAATGTGTGGAATTATAGGTCGAGCTGGTAAAATAGGAGTCGTCATAGGTGTTGCCATTGGAACGGTCGGCTTGCTGATAGCTGCAACAGTGCTCGTAGTTTATTATCAGAATTCAAAGCCTACTTCCGATGTGGAGCAATTCATTCATGACTATGCTGATGAAATGCCCCGCAGATATTCATATTCTCAACTGAAGAAGATCACCAGCAACTTTACAGATAAATTGGGGGAAGGCGCTTTCGGCGTGGTGTATAAAGGAAGGCTCTCCAGTGGTAAGATGGTTGCTGTTAAAATTCTTGATCGGTCGAGACAAAGTGAGAACCAGTTCATGAACGAAGTCGCCACCATCGGAAGGATTCACCATGTTAATTTGGTTCGGCTGATGGGTTATTGCTTCGAAGAGCCTCAAAGCGCACTTGTCTATGAGTACATGTTAAATGGTTCTCTGGAGAAGTTTATTTTTACAGAAAGAGGAAAAGAAGAGAGGCTAAATTGTGATCAATTGTATTCAATTGCTTTGGGTGCAGCTCGTGGAATTGCATATTTACACGAAGATTGCGACAGCCGCATCATCCATTTCGACATTAAGCCTCACAATATATTATTGGACACCGACTTCACACCCAAAGTAGGTGACTTTGGTCTGGCTAAACTGTGTGGAAAGGGAGATGATCATATATCAATTACGACAATGAGAGGAACGCCAGGATATGCTGCACCAGAGCTTTGGTACAGAAATTTGGGTCCTGTGACGGACAGGTCAGATGTTTACAGTTTTGGAATGGTGTTGTTGGAAATTGTTGGTGGAAGGAAGAATGTTGAAGAGCAGGTAAGCCGTTCCAGTCAATTTTATTTTCCAGAGTGGGCGTTCAAATTGGTACAAAACGGGGATTTAGAGAAGAGGTTGTCAGGAATAACAACAGAGAGATCGTGCAAAGACGAAGAGAAGGCAATGCGGGTAATAAAAGTAGGACTGTGGTGCATCCAACACAATTCTATAGATCGGCCAGGGATGAGCAGCGTGGTTCAAATGTTGGAAGGAAATGGTGATGACGTGGCTGCTCCTCCCTTCCCTTTCGACTCCTCACCTTCACCTGAAGCACCGTTCCTTTCATCTTCTCTAGAAGAATCGTCTAATGGTGAAATGTAAAACACGTGTTTTGAAACATCAGCCAGATTGGATTGTGCTCTTTATTATTCCAGCGAAAATTATGGAGAAAGCCATACAATTTACAAATGTCAAATGGAGGCGTCAGCAGTATCATTGAAGTTTTTGTCCTTGATTGTAGTAGCGTTATAATTTTGTGCTTGCTTGAAAGGAAGGTTTTAGTCGTACTAAATTGGCTCATTTTTCAAAGGCGTGCTAGCTAGACAATTACTTGCAATCAAAATTTCTTCGACCACGCGGGAAAATGTCCTTCATTATTAAGTAGTCGTATTCAAATGAATTAGAAAAAAATTAAGTGTCAAAGCTTTTAAGATAATTTTTTACCTTGAATTATTTAATAAGCATCATTATATTTTTTTAATGTATGATATGTTGAATGAAAGTTTGAGTGATTTTATGGTAGCATCAAGAATAGTATTCTTTGTAAGACTATGTCATATATGTGAAGTTGCATCAATAATCAATTTGACAAAATAAAATAATGTAATTTATCAAATGTGTTTTTGAAACAAATAAAAATAAATTAGTAGTGAATGAATAATTTATTATGAGAGTTATATAAATTACTTTTTTAAGGTTTTGGACAATCTTAGATTATTGTGTGATCCAGATAGCTAAGGGACGGCGACAAACGTTGCTTAAGTGATTATGAACAAAGGAATAAAGACATCAACAATGAAGTAGCAGGAACATTAATCAGAAGGAATTCAAAACATAGAATCAAGAGAGAGACAAGAAGACACCAATTTGATTACGGAGTTCGCCACAACGTGACTACGTCTCGGGTCGAGCTCAATCGAGTGACCAATGTATTGAAATGTTCTGAAACGCAGTACAATCTCCACGAGCCTCTTGTAACACTGCTTTACAATATCTTGTAGCCTTTCCACAAAGTCATATAAAAAGTCTCTCACTCACACCCCTCTCAAAAGCTCTCAAGGCTAGGGATGACTAACAAAGAGGAAGAAAACTAACTTTGCCTAATAGGATCTACTACAAGACTTAGAACAACAATACATCACAACTCAAATATTCTCCTAATTCCCTCTAAAAATTCTCTCACAAAAGCCTCTCAAAGACCAAGAGAAAGGGATACAATGGAGAATGATCAACTAATGGATCAACTTAGGAAGTGATGATCAACTAATGGATCTTCCACTAATGGCTGATCCCCACTAATGGCTCCTTAAAAAACACTCCAAGACTCCTCCCTTTTATACTTGAAGTTTACCCGATATGGGGAATAACCACAAAGTTATAAAATCCTCCATATTTACATATAAATCAAAATAAACAACCCCTTAATCTTTCAAATTAATTTAGAGCCCTTCGTTCAATTTATTTTTGGGCTTTTAGTTTGATGGGTTTGTTTTGATTTAAAACCAATAACCATTAGTTGGTTATTTTGCTTTAGGCATTCGGGCCTAACAACTAACAAAATAAAACCGAGCCCCTCATATATATGAATGAGTTTCGTGGCTCAACGGTGAGCACACCTTTTGGGAGCCCGGCGGTTCCGGGTTCAACTCCCGGCCGTCGGTTCTTTTAAAACCGTTTTAAACCAAATTTATAACAAAACAAATGGGCGGCTATATATAGTAGCAAACCCGTCGGTGGTGTAACGGTCCAACGGTGGGCTGTTTCGGGTGAAGTCAAAGGGTCGAGCCCCACAAAACTTTTGTTAAAACAAACCGACGAAATCGCCGACCACCGACAAGCCATGTGTCAACCAGGGATTCGTCGGACAAACACAGTCAACTGCCACGTCATCAGGACACGTGTCATCGCCCAATTCGCAGACTTTGTTGACGTCATCAGACATGTCACCACGCCACGTCATGTGTATGGATCGTACAGACTGCCACGTGTCAAGCCCCCATTGGTCCACATCATGTATGATGACCCTGCTGCCAAGTCAGCAGGATGACGTCATGCTGACGTCAGCAACCATACCACTTGTACCTTGGTCAACCGGAAACTTTGACTGGCTCTAACTTGCGCACACGACGTCCGATTTGCACAAAACGAACACCATTGGAATCGTGACGACGAGCTCTTCGCGATGACGCCACTTTCACCAAATTCTGTGATGATGAATTTTCCACCTTTTTTCTCGTCCCTGATAGCTGAGTTGACCAACCTTTGACCGAACTTTGACTGCGCGTAACTTGAGCAAACGGACTCCTTTTTCGCCCGTTCAAGTTGCGCCGGATTCAGAATTCTGTGCTCTACGCAATGGCACTACTTCCGAGAGAAACTGGAACACTTCAATTTCAGGTCCTAAAGATCCACCTAGATCAAACCTCCCCACTGAAAAACTTTTGGTCCTCCAAAAGTGTATAGTTCCTTCTAAACATCTCGCATTCAGCATCTTGCCATTCGCCACAATCTGAATACACTAAAATACACTGCCACATCTGCCTGCTAGGGTCTTACACTTCGGCAATGCAGGAATTCACAACTCCACATGATGCAGTTCAAAAATGGAACTTAAAACACCCAAAGCAAGAAGTAAAAACTGAGTATGATAAACCTATCCCCCAGTGCTTCTTACAGGTAGTTCGCATTCTACATCTCTCGCCATTCTTTCTAGCATGCTTCTGTTGCTCCTCCAACTGCTCGAGCATGGATTAGCGCCTCAGCCTGACATATTCCTTCACCTTTGTACTTCGGAACAGCTGATTCAAGGCTCCACCATACAGCTCGGGTCCAGCAACAAGGTCATCGATAAATCCTTCAAGAACTCCACTTGACTTTAGACTTATCCTCCAAATGGCCTCAACTGAGTCTTCAAGCTGAGAACATGCAAGGTCACTGTTGACCGTTCTCAACAACTCTGTCTGAAAAAGTGCTCTTCAACTGAAGCTTTGCACTAAAAGAAACTACAAGAAACTATCAGCAACAAATTGCTATCCTACAGTAAGAAGTTACAAAGTATTCTCTTTCCAGATTACAAGACATGGCTTCCAAGAGCCTTACAAATTCTCAATCTCTAGAGAAATACAACTTCATAAAAATTATTACAACAAGTTTATTCAGAGCTCACAAAACAATACTAGCTTATCAACATATTCATCACACTACAAAAGATGTAATAAACACACACAAGCTGATATACTAGTTTGATGAGCGTTGTTCCCAGCTCTTACGAAGCTGTTCAAAGGAACTCTCTTTCACAGGTTGCTCAGGTTGTGGTTGAATTTCTCTTGGGACTGCCTCAGAAGTGATAGCTACTGACAGCTCTACTTTCGTCTCCTCAACTTTCTGGTGGTTGGGTCTCTCAGTAGACCTCGATTGATGATGAAGCTCTGGATGCAGCTTCCAACACTTTGCCTCCCAATGTCCACTGATGCCATAGTGGTTGCAGAAGTTCTGAGCTTTAGAGGATTGTCCATCTCCTCCTCTAAATCCCAATCCTTGGTATCGTGGACGCTTCTTTGCCTCGATCGGATTGGTGATGCCTTGCTCAGAAATACCAAAGCCTTTCCCTTTGAAGCCCATCTTCCCGAGTAGCTTCGATCCTATGCCTCTTGTGTGCTTCTCGAAGTGTGCAAAAGAGTCTTGCTCATCCTCTGTTGACTTCTTCTGTTTGATGGAAGAAGAGGCTTTGAGATAATTACTGTCACTATCAAGCAGATTTAGAGTCTGGAGGTACTCCTTTTGTCGACAGTAAGCACACTCTACTGTGCCAGGAGAGTTAGCCCAATCATGGCCACAAGCAAATCTAGCCACGGGCCTCATCGTTGAAGAAGCTCCCGTACTATCAGGCGGTGTAAGCGGGGAGTATGAGGATGATGTATCCTTGGAATGCGGACAGAAACCACATATGTGTCCACTCCCTGATACAGGAGGACTTCTCCTGTTCTGCTCCTCTAAGATGTCCTGCAACAACTTTTGCAGTCTTTCCTTCTCCATGTTGGATTCCTCCAACTTCCGCTGAAGTTCTGCATTCTCTCTCTGCAAGCATCGATTGGCTTCTGCCAATTCTTGCATCCTATCAGCCTTCTCTCGATGGTCTCGATAGAGTTCTTCAACCATGCCTTTCATTGACAAGAGATCATCCACCATGGATGGGGTCAATGTCAGCCTGGAAGATTCACCCTTTTTTGATGCCATCTTTGCTCCAAACTCCAAATGTCCACTAATAGAAAAATGAATCACAATCACTCCTGCAAACTAGCCAAGCAAAGCTCTGATACCACTTGATCCGTATAGCGGAAGGGATCTATGACAAATGTTGCTTAAGTGATTATGAACAAAGGAATAAAGACATCAACAATGAAGTAGCAGGAACATTAATCAGAAGGAATTCAAAACATAGAATCAAGAGAGAGGCAAGAAGACACCAATTTGATTACGGAGTTCGCCACAACGTGACTACATCTCCGGGTCGAGCTCAATCGAGTGAGCAATGTATTGAAATGTTCTGAAACGCAGTACAATCTCCACGAGCCTCTTCTAACACTGCTTTACAATATCTTGTAGCCTTTCCACAAAGTCATATAAAAAGTCTCTCACTCACACCCCTCTCAAAAGCTCTCAAGGCTAGGGATGACTAACAAAGAGGAAGAAAATTGACTTTGCCTAATAAGATCTACTACAAGACTCAAAACATCAATAATACATCACAACTCAAATATTCTCCTAATTCCCTCTAAAAATTCTCTCACAAAAGCCTCTCAAAGACCAAGAGAATGGAATACAATGGAGAATGATCAACTAATGGATCTTCCACTAATGGCTGATCCCCACTAATGGCTCCTTAAAAAACACTCCAAGACTCCTCCCTTTTATACTTGAAGTTTACCCGATATGGGGAATAACCACAAAGTTATAAAATCCTCCATATTTACATATAAATCAAAATAAACAACCCCTTAATCTTTCAAATTAATTTAGAGCCCTTCGTTCAATTTATTTTTGGGCTTTTAGTTTGATGGGTTTGTTTTGATTTAAAACCAATAACCATTAGTTGGTTATTTTGCTTTAGGCATTCAGGCCTAACAACTAACAAAATAAAACGGAGCCCCTCATATATATGAATGAGTTTCGTGGCTCAACGGTGAGCACACCTTTTGGGAACCCAGTGGTTCCGGGTTCAACTCCTGGGCGTCGGTTCTTTTAAAACCGTTTTAAACCAAATTTATAACAAAACAAATGGGCGGCTATATATAGTAGCAAACCCGTCGGTGGTGTAACGGTCCAACGGTGGGCTGTTTCGGGTGAAGTCAAAGGGTCGAGCCCCACAAAAATTTTGTTAAAACAAACCGACGAAATCGCCGACCACCGACAAGCCATGTGTCAACCAGGGATTCGCCGGACAAACACAGTCAACTGCCACATCATCAGGACACGTGTCATCGCCCAATTCGCAGACTTTGTTGACGTCATCAAACATGTCACCACGCCACGTCATGTGTACGGATCATACAGACTGCCACGTGTCAAGCCCCCATTGGTCCACGTCATCATCCGTACAATGACCCTACTACCAAGTCAGTAGGATGACGTCATGCTGACGTCAGCAACCATACCACTTGTACCTTGGTCAACCGGAAACTTTGACTGGCTCTAACTTGCGCACACGACGTCCAATTTGCACAAAACGAACACCATTGGAATCATGACGATGAGCTCTTCATGATGATGCCACTTTCACCAAATTTTATGATGATGAATTTTCCACCTTTTTTCTCGTCCCTGATAGCTGAGTTGACCAACCTTTGACCGAACTTTGACTGCACGTAACTTGAGCAAACGGACTCCTTTTTCGCCCGTTCAAGTTGCGCCGGATTCAAAATTTTGTGCTCTACATGATGGCACTACTTCCTAGAGAAACTGGAACACTTCAATTTCAGGTCCTAAAGATCCACCTGGATCACCATTCCACCTGCTTCACTTGCAATGGTTGCTTCCTCTCTGTCTGCGGTGGACATTTATGTCCACCTCACCTCCATCTCTCCAATCATGTAGGTCATATAAGTGGATTCATCCTCTACCATGACCTCACCAATCTCATCATCCTCCATGTATCCTTCCCTTCCAGCCACTTCACTTGCTGTTGTAATGCCTGCCCTCACTCTCCTAGAGTCCATTAAATATATGCAAAATGTGCCATCCAAACTTTCAAGAATGCTGGAAAATCCAATCGTGCAAGATGCAATAGCCCAAGCAATGGTCAATACCCTAGCTCACCCTCCTCCTACAGAACCACTGAGGATGCAGGCAACAATGATAATCTCGAATGAGCTCGAGTGACGGAAACAGGAGGCAGCCAAGAGGCCAGAAGATGAGGAATTTGTGTATCATGAACATCCCATCTATGAACATCGGGTTATCGATGAGGTGGCCTATGGATGGCAGTGAGGATCAGGGAATAGACATAATCCAAGAGATAGTTGATCCATAGCTCGATGCGTAGTGGAACAAGCAACTTAAGGAGATCGAAGACAAAGAAGCTGAAGGACAGCTTACCATTGAAGAAAGAGTTGTTGTTCCAAGTATTGAAAGTAGTAGGTCTCCTACGGAAGGACATGGTCAAACTGCAGAGCATGAGAAAGAGGCATCCTTCTGCAAAGATGAACAAGAGGATAAAACCAAGGAAGATGAGCATGACTAGGAAGAATAAGAAAATAGTGTTGAAAGGGAAGACCACCCTAAAGAGTAGTTGCTCACCAAATCTCCTACCAAACACATAACTCTCATACAAGATTTTGATGTAGAGAAGGAGGATGCAAGGGATGGGTAGGAGACCCTTAATGTCAAGGCCATTGAGCCTAGGGTGGAGTATAGCAAATGTCAACAACAATCACCTAAGACAGGACCTCAGATGCCCAACTGGTTAGAAAGGCAGCTCGAAAAGAGAACTCCCCCCGTAAAGATTTTGAAAGCAAGGCTGGAGGCAATATTGGCTAGAGCTGATATTATGGCCAAGAAAGAGAAGAAGCTGAGAATCAGATCTAAGGTAACAATGGATGCCTCCAGATCTAGGGTAGTGCAAATAGTTATGCCAGTGGTTGGAGAATAGGGAATAAGCTATAATGTCTCCACCATCAACTTGGGAGTAGCTACTAGGGAGCAAAAGGTCGACCACCACCAGGAATCAATCACCATAGTGATTCACCTTATCTAGCAGGATAATGTTTCAAAGGAAGAGCTCAAGGCACAGGTGGCTGATCTGACGGCTTACATTCAACAATGGTCATCTCCTAATGAACAACCCACCATGTCATCAGCCCCGCCCCAGTTGTTGTCCCAGGAATAGATTAACAAGCTGGAAATGAGGAGAAATTTGGATAAGACCACAAAAACTTGGTTCCGATAGGTCTTGGACATTGAAAATACAGGCATCAATTTGTCTTTCCAAACAACAAATAAGTTATTGGAAGTACAAACGTCCCTTGAAGGCATGAAGAAAATATGAGGGATTCCCAAAGAAGTATAGGAGTGCCTATCCAAAAATTGAGGCTATCCTCACACTACCAAGTGAGGTATGGGAAAAGGACCTTTCCTTCAAGGACGATAACCATTGGCTAATGGATGTATTAAAGTGAGACTTTGACCATCGAAAGGGGAGGCTAGAGAAGATATTAGAAAGAATAATTCCAGATATCGAATGGCCCGAGGTGGCCAGTGGAGATTGTGCTAAATATCTCAAGTTGATAACAAGGTACGATATACCTGTTGTTAAGATCAATCCGGAAAGCATAAAGCCACACTTCCGAAGAAGGATGGAGAAGGGAATGTCAGCCATGGTCACCATAGATTTTATGAGCTATGTTGCTCGAGCTTTTTCCTAGGCTAAGCTTTTCAAGGACAATGCTGCCAAGTATGACAAAGACTTGGAAAAGCTGGTCAATAATTCGAAGGAATGGATCTATCAAGTGTTAAGATCTAACATCATTGAGGTCAGAAAGCTCTGACCAATGATCTTGAGATTCATGGAGTATACGGCTTTGAAGAAACATGAAGGCAACCCTATCATTGATGAAGAGTTTCTGGAAGAATAGCTACAGCAAAGGGCAATCAGCAAAAAGACAAAATGCTATAATGTTGCCACTAGAAGACAAAATAGGGAAAATACCAAAGATGTTTTTAAAATGTAATATATTTGGGAGTAGGTGAAACCCTGTTGTAAAGTGAATCTTGGCCACACAATAGAATTGAATCTTGGCCACTCATTTTTCTTTTTGAGAACTATAAATAGGGGTCTCCTCCTCTCATTTTAGGAGAGTTGAGTTGTTGTAAAGGAATGCTGCATAAATTGCAATAGAAATACAATGCTTTTGGTGTATTTTGGATTTCTTCACATGTTTCATGATTCTTCTCCAATAAGTTAAGATTCTAGTTTAATTTATTTTTCTGTTCTTAGTTTCCTTTCGGTTGTCCTTAGTAGATTTGGTAATGTTGTCTTTAGTTTTGAAGATTCATGATGTGTGTATGCTTTCCTTGTCCATACTTTTAGTCATTTGTTGTTGGTAAGTGACTGTGTAAAGTTAGTTTGGACCATGATTTTATAAGTTGCTCTTTAAACCTCATCTTTGTTCACATTTGTATGGCGAATGAATGATGAAATATCTACAGTCCTTAGAAGATAGCATAGCTTTCATGAAATTGTGAAATTTTTGGTTTAGTGAAATTCTACTTTAAGGAAACTATCCACAGTACGAACCTTCATGATCATTGTTCATTGGTAGTTGCAAGTCTAGGAACCTTCCCTCTTCCCTGCCCTTTTCCTTTTTTTTAAGACATAACCTATGCTAAGGTTCATTGCACATTGTAAAGTCAAATTCAACGAAAGATGGAGTTCAAGACTGTTGTTTGAACTTGCAGCAGAGTGTAGTAATTTCCTATCCAAAGAGCTTCTTTCTTAGATTTGATTCTCCTTTAGCTTTGACTCACATAAGACTGCCTTGTAATTCCAGCAAATCAAATCATACAACAATTGATTTATTCCAATCATCATCATGACCTGACATCCAAGAGACCTTGGGATAGTGTTCTGCAATTTGATTGTGGAAGATTGTCTTTCAAGAGAGGTGATGCACCTACTTATCGCCTGTGTTGTGAAGTGCATAAAAACACATCAACAATAATACACTTAGGGACAAGTAGCAATATTAGGACTTTCAAAAGGTATCGATACTTAATCCAAAGGGTTTGAAATTTGATGAATCATGTTGATGTGTGTTTAAGATGTTTTGGAACCAAACAATGTGTCAAAGTGACTCACAAACAATATAACATTCCTAGCTCAAGTGAGTATGTATCTTCTTGGTGGTCTTACCTCATGCCCCGAAGGGATGATTTTACATGCAACATTGTGGAGGAATAAAATAAAAAGAGTCCATTCTCTTTAAGACTTTATGCATTGACCCATACTTCAGACTTCGTAAGTAACTTCTTGGAATCTAAGTTCCAATGCACCACTTTAAAGAACATTTCAGATTTGGTCTTGGTGAGTTTTGTCACATAAAACTACACCCTACTAAACAAGAGTTCAGTGTTCTAATGACATATTGGAAATGACCTCAAGGTGTGGGACCTTTCAAATTGAGGTCAAGTCTCTGAGAAGGTAGGATTCCTCTTCTAAACTAAGTACAATTGCATTGGTCTAGTCTAAACTAGCATGTTAAAAACCTATCACTACTTCTAATCTAACAACTCACAGAGGAAAAGGGATAGAAAGATAACATAATATGGAAAGAAGGTGATGCACCAAATTAGAGTGTGTTTCTTCCTTCTTCTAAATAGCATAATACATCAATGAAACAACTAAAACACCTACTCAACCATGAAGGTAAAAGTATTTTACACGAACATGTAAGAGATAATAGTGGTAATAGTTAAACTTTTTTAATATAAAATCGTAAAAGAAATATTTACAATGGTAGAATGCAAGAATGCAGTGTCTGCAACTAAAAGATCCTAGAGAAGCTAGAGGAAGAACCCCCAAAAAATAATACAAGTGTTTCCTTTATAGATCAAGCATAACTAAGATTTGAAATCAAAACCCTAACCCTAAACTAACAAGGGTTTGAAGGAATGTGAACTCTACTTAAGTCTGGAAAAAATATGAATACACCCATTATAGAGCAACTGCCAAGCCATAAAGGCTTTGGCATCTTGAATAAGCCCTATAAAGATGACTCACATGAATGCAGGGATGGGCACCTATGAAAACTATAGCAAGATATCAAACCAACATACCTTGATAAGAAATATAGCATCTACAACACATCAAGGAGTAATGGCGACATCTTGTAATCAATAAAACATTGAAAAAGTGTAAATAATTGATCGAATTCAATCAAATTTGATTCAACAACTAAGGATATCATTGAGCCATTACTTCTTTAAATATGCCATGAATAGGAGAAGTTGATTGCTGAAGTTTGAATACTAGCCATTGGATCAAGCATGGATGGCCAAGATCAGATCCTCAAATTAACTTTAAAATGTAGTCATTGATCATAAAAGAATCAAGATCAATGGCTATCTTGTAGCCTTAATACATCACTCATTTCTTCAAGAGAACAAGGCAACAAATTGTGATGCATTAGATGCATGCAATACAATGAAAATCAAACACCTATTGTATGGGATGTGTGTCACACAATCGCTCCATCACACATTGAACCTGGACCCACCATAACACTGTCATCACACATCGTTGAAAGGACTTATGCTTTATGTTTATAACTATGATGCATAGAACAACTGCAATGACTGTCTGAACACCATCTTTAAATTTGGGCCCTTAGATTCACTTATTTATACCTCATCGCTCATTGTACAAAGGTGTTTATTACTTTGGATCATAAAAATTATGCATAGAACACTTCCAATGACCGTTCGATGCTTTCCTATTGAATTTGAACCGTTGAATCACACAAAACAAACCAAGGCCCTAGGACGACCATAATATTTGTCACCTACCTAATGTCCCACTAGGATAAACTCAGGACCAACCATATCACCACAAGATAGTAGGGAACTACTACTTATCCATGCTAATGTCATACACTTTTCCATTGGAATGTCGAAGAGACTGCAAAACAACTTCCTCCGAAATTGCATTGTCTCCTCGATAAAGAGATCCTTTGTCCATCACATATCATAGAAACCATTCCACCACATTTCTTCATAATAGCAATGTGAATCAAGGGGGCAATGCAAAGAAATATAGTTCATCACTCATTGCTACTTTGTTTTCAATAGGAATTTATCAATCCGCGATGCGAAGAGAGCTAGTGATATGATCAAGGAAATACTAGTGCATTGCTCATCGTTGAAACAAAGTGTTACAAATTTTTCACCTACAACTCAAATTGGAAAAGCTGAAATAGCTTATGTTCATTTTAAGGTGAAATATTTCAATTTATTTCTACTTTGATTAAACCATTGCATATTTTTAAGTTGAAAAGAAAAGAATTCAGTTGTTTAGTGCAACATGTTTCATAACGGAAAGCATTTAGTTTTCCATTCATTGTGTTAGAGCATAAAAGAGACTAAATGAGATAAAATAATATTGCTTTCATTTAATTATGTATTGATTTATCCATTTCAAAATGTTGCATACATTTTTCAGGAGAGATATATTCAAAGATGCACAAGATTGAAAAATGTTGTTTTCACATTCATTGGAAAGAAAAGAGAGATCAATTGTCCCACACAAGCCATGGGAGTAGTTGAACCAACACATCACAAGGAAATAAAATATACAACTAAAGATAAAAAGGAAAAGAGGCACACAATAAAGAACATATCCATCATTGCATGCTAGTGCTTGGTGTTGGCCTTCGTTGTTAGCTGCTCCATCCTTACTCCCAATCTTGAGTGAACCTATGTCATGAAGAGAAGAGTTGTTAGATCTCTAGTTATGAATCTCACTATGTGCTCTATCAATAGAAATATAGTGCATTGCCTATAATATATTGAATCAGTTGAATAAATATCAAAATTATGTAAGAGAGCCTGAAAAATTAAATATCATAGGAGCATTGAGCTTCACTATTTTTTTATCTAACATGTTTTTTCACTGTGCGGGTATAGGAGAAATCATGTTGATGATCCATTTATAAATACATTATAGCATGTGGTGCAAAAATGGGTACCCACAAGGGTTGATCCCAACATGCTACCCCTAGGTCTCAAAAGGGAGATATGAGATAGGAAACATCTTCATAATGTTTAAATAGAAACATTCAAATGAGGGGGTAACTCATAAAGCCATTGCAAAAGCTTCAAGCACATTGATCATTAATGAAAACCCATTCACAGTGCAATGAGTCTACCTCCTTGAAATGGAAATCACTAATAAGCAATGGGTTGGATTCAAATGTTTAATCAATCTACATAACAAAATAATAAGTTGTGTTCCTTGAAGGTATGAAGTGATGACATACAAGGCTCATATTGAAGGGACAACCAAGTCAAAGACAAAGAAGAATGAGGTCACAATGCTAAAAGAAACAACAAAAAGAGTGGCTTATATGCCTGTTCATGTTCTTAAGAAGCAAAAAAATCAAAATCTATAGGAAGCAGTGAGGTGCAAGTGTCATAAGTATCATAAGGGATTGTAAAATTGAAGTGGACAACCACATTGAATGCATAAAGAAACCTCGTTGCAACATAGCATTGAATGGAGGTCATTATATTAGAAGGATAAAGAGATATGTTGGGAAGCATGGCCAAGAAGACACTATAACTTATGCTATAGTGACAAAATATAGCATAATAAGACTTGTAGTAGATGACATCTCATAGTCAAGAGAGCTTAAACCCACTGCTTGTGATATAGCTACAAGTGATTTCAAGTAAAGAATGAAAATATTTGTGACATCAAGCTTGCTTAAGACTATATTTCTTGCAGTTTCACAAGGTGTAGTTCCATGATAGTGTCTCAAGGAGTAGTGAATTGGACTGCAGGGTATAGAGGATACAATATTCATTCTATCATTACAAATGCAAGAAATGGTAAAACAGTGAATGGTGTATTGACATAGATTAAATCATCATGCTCTATGTAATTTCTGAGTAGGATAAAGAAGCTTCAACAAAGTGTCTATAATCACTCAACTCAGAAAATCAAATGCAATATCAAATATAGAACATGATAAGCATCGATATTGTGAAGAACATCTATACACATGACTATTAACAATAATAGTCATAAGGGAAATGCAAGGATTTTGTGATAATGGTTTGGAAGGCATGGAAATTCACATCCACAATTATTTTGAAAGGACATAATAGAGGTTTTTGACCCATGCTTTTGAATGCCCAAATAGAAAAGTCACAAGCTTTAGGAAAAACCTTGTCTCGTGTTTGCAGTTGTGGCCTGGGTTTGCAATGGCCAAAGAAGCCCTGGTATTTGTATTTTGAAAGGCTGAACCAAGGGTTAGAGATTCTATTTGCTCGACCCACAAAGCAAGTGAAAAAATATTACATAGGTCGCAACCATGGAGGTTTATGGGACCCTCATAAATAATGGAAATGATTAAGTTAAATTGTAGTGTTTCTCATTGCGAAGTAATCAAACCATGGAATTCATTATGTTTTCCTTCACCCAACTCGAAATGAGAATCCCATTGACTAAAAATGATAGATAATGAAAAGTTCTAATAGAAGCGAAGAACTCACCCATTGTTTGTTGTAGAGAAACATATTCAAATCTCGTGGTGTTAAGCTTCATAAATTCTTTAAATTTCTACCACAAAGTAAAGCATCAACAAGAAAAAAATAAGGAGAGAAATGCATCAGGAGTTATACATAGTTGTGGCTTAAGCTTTCAAAGTGCAGTCTAAATGAAGGTATTGGGGATAAATTTTTGTGTATTTTTGCAAAGAGAGTGCTCGCTAGTGATTTCTTTTGGATAAATCAACATCCAAGACACGAAAGTCTCCTTCAAAGTTTGAACCCTAGGTTATTCATGGTAGTTGTATGCCGAAACAAGTTTCTTCCAAAAGCAAGTGCAAATGATGGGAAAAAAATAGGGAGTTCGATGTTTTGTATTTAGGGTTTCATGTTTCCCTAATTCAAATGGTGTCTTTAATCACATTTTATTTAAAATTAGGTGCCTCAACTAATAACTTGCCTTGTGGGTGGTTTATGCCTAGGCCAAATTCATGCCTTAGCTTTTTCTTTGATTTTTAGAGAAAATCATATGTGATTTGGCCTTTTCATTATAGGGTTAGCCTTTCTTATGCCTTAGAAATATTTCATGACCTTGGAGAAAATCAAGTTGATGACCTTGAAGCTTGTGATTTTATATAAGTTTTGAATGTCTTAGGTTTCCCTATTAACTTTTGAGAAAACATCATATGTTTTTTTCCTCGAATTATTTTTATGATTTTTTATAGAAAAATCAAATATCTTGAGAGCCTTAATATGGTACTTTGATTTTTTCAAAGTATCAAAATTTTATTTTTGTTGCAAAAATTAGAATGATCAAAGCCAAGTTGTAAAAAAATCAAGACTAAGGTTGAACATTCCATATTGTAATTTTGAAACTGCACATGATGTAAAACATCATTAAGGCAATATTCTTATAAATTGCCTTAATGTTTGTTATTTAAAAAAAAATACAGTTAGTGGGGATATAATATTTCTATTTCTTAGTTTGAGTCCTTGGGATAAATTGGAAAAGAATGGGCAAACTGAACCTTCTATTTTCAATTCTCAACTAGTTTGAACCTGATTTTGTGAGGCTTTTGGATCGACATGCTGGAGATAGAAAGTTGCCATCTTTTTTAGTCAATTTGGATCAGTTTTGGGAACTATTTTGGAGGCTTTTATCTTGAGCTAAAAGTTGGATCAAATTTGTTATTCCAAGATGCAGTTTCACTCTAATTTTTCTATTCTCAATTTTGGAAATGTTTGGGAGATATAAGTTAGAAAAAAAATTGAATTTTTTCTAAGTTCAAATTATGGTTTCTTGTTGTCTTGCTCATTTCAGAGAGTCTTGTAAACACATTTTGTACTAAAATTTTGAGCTTGACACTCCTTCAACTTTAATACAAACAACGGAGCTTTCCTTCTTAATTTATTGTCTCATATTTGCAGTAATAATTTTGATGTCATTGTGATTCGAAACACTAAATCCTTTTATGTCTTGTTATTGTAAGTTTTTGTGCAAAAGTCTCATATAATTCATGTTGTATTTTGTGTTCAATCTTGTGAACCTTCATACAAATTACTATTGGATTGTATGTGTTAAGTGATATTGTGAGAGTTGAAGTTTTGAGAGGTTGTTGTGGGTAAATTCATCAAAGTCTTTTAAAAATTTTGGTGAATCATCTTTAGGTTGTAGGATTTCATTTCAGTTTTCCTCCTAACCCTTTTCCTCAAAATGTCTTTTAGATTAGGTAATTTTCTAGGGGAACCAACCTGCTCTGGACATTCACTCTCACTATAGATTACCTACAATGTAAGAGTGTTTCCATGTTTCAACAAGATAGTAAAGTTTATCTTTGTTAAGGGTGAAATCCTAATTTACCACACAAAGCCAATGATGGAAATTCAATCTATAATGCACAAGAGGCTAGCAATGGAATATCACTTAAGTGATGCATTTTGCGCACATGCTCAAAGTAGTTTTAAAACTAGGGTTGCGATTGAAAGATATGGGTAAAGAGGCCGGTAAAAACATGACCACCTAAGACATAAGTTGTAATTTAGCCAATCGAGGACTGGGTAGAAAAGGTCATCATGAGTTTATAGCAAAAGTGCACGCGAGGTTCATGGATTTAGGGTTTAAGCACATAAGGGTTTTGAAAGCCATATCTTTCAATTTTAGAACCCTAAAAGACATCAAAATCAAAAGTGGATGCAAGATGACCCATGGAAGATCACTCAGATCCGATATCAATGATGGGTCATCAAAGGGGGCATAAAATGAAAATAGTGAGCTTACTACAACATGACTCTTAATGAAAAAAAACCATGAACAACAAATCGGCATGCATCTACTTGACCACTTAAGGCTCTTTAACCATTCCTATTCCACTTAAGGCATGTGATTAGGTGCAGTATGTTGTAAGACCGAATTGAAGCTGCTTTCACATGATTTTAAAACATTTAATATAGTTCATTGGTAAACATACTTGCAATAACTTGACTATGAGTTCTCCATTGTAGGATGTATCTCATAGCAAGTCCTCTCTCAAGGGTGACTCAAAGAAATAAATTACACTTGAGTATTTATCTTCATCCAAGATTGCACAAAGCGCAAGGTGAGTGGATAGGTACACAAGTGTATACAAGAAAGTAAACTTGAGTGTTTCTCTTCACCCAAGATCACATGAAGTGCAGGAGTGGATACACACTACAAGTGTATACAAGAAAGTACACTTGAGTGTTTCTCTTCACCCAAGATCACTTGAAGCACAAGGGGAGTGGATACACACTACAATTGTATCAAAGCAAGCACATCAAACACTCATTCATTTTAACCCAATATAGAAAAATGACTTCATTTTAAGCACCAATGGAAGTGTTTGTTTGCTTTGTCCAATTTTAATTGATATTGCAAAATGAGGTTGTATGGGTCCAATTTAACCAACTTTGAAAGTAAATTTTAAGCCCAATGAAAATTTAGTGGTCCTAAAACATAAATAAAAGAAGAATATGATGGGTTATAATTGTCTCATAAGTGTCAAAAAACTTTTGCAATAACTAGAACTTTAAGAAAAACTGAAAATCAAAATTTTCAAAATTTTCCAATTTTTTCCATGTTCTAGTAAATTGCATTTTCGGAGGCCTTTGAAGTGGAATTTCGGGTTGAAACTTGCGTTGGTCCTTAAAAATTGGTTGTTGAAGGCATAATTTTTTA
Source organism: Sequoiadendron giganteum (assembly GCA_007115665.2). Lineage (NCBI taxonomy): Eukaryota > Viridiplantae > Streptophyta > Pinopsida > Cupressales > Cupressaceae > Sequoiadendron > Sequoiadendron giganteum. The sequence goes on along the minus strand of CM021106.1, from coordinate 248,016,918 downwards.
GGGATTGAATTAGTACTCTTGGAGACCTTTCCAACAGTGCAAACAAATTCAAATCTGAGCACCAAGTAGAAAGTTATGACCTCAACAAGTTGGGGTAAATAATTTCCTAGTTTTTCCCAAATCTGCAAAACCAGTTAGCCTCACAAAACAAAACTAGATGTCAGTAACATATTAGAGAGCATATGAAAATATTAATTTAAAACACATGTAAAAATTATCTCTTTGTTTTCTTTACCAGTAAAAAGAATCACTGAAATTGACAAATGCATTGTTGAAACTGAAGTGCATCACTTTGGTGAAGTTTGAAGGTGTCACTCTGTAGAAAAATAGTGATGTCAATTGTGTCACTATATCAATCACATCACTATATTTAAAATCGTGATATTAACCAAAAATTTAAATTCGACGCTATATTTAATGTGTCACTAGATTTAATATGTGTCATTCTATTTCAATAAAAAGCATTGCTCTATGGTGACATGCTTCAATAGCATCACTGAATCCATCAAAAGTGTCATTGTTTCTCCAAAACCTGCAACTTATGAAAAATTAAGAGAAATTCATCAAATGAAGTTAGTAAAGCCCTCCTTCTAGAGCCAAAATGTGATCATAGTCATAGTATGAACTAAAAATGCTAGATCCAAATGAATTTAAACTATATTTAATTCCCTAAGCCATGATCCCAATGAGATATTTGAAAGCTTCAAAACTTCAAACCCATTAAACTAAGCATGAAATGAACACAAAATCATAATAGGGAATCTATTCTAATACTCCAAACTTTATCCATTTGGGGGAGTGGTGTTGTATTGACATGGAATGGTGACCCTTTCCCAATCCCTTCGATAATATGAGTCATTTCAATCAATTTTATTCATGAAAACTGATGAAACTAATGAAATATGAATGAAACCAATGCAAAACTAGTTTAACATGATGAAAATGAGTGATAAATGCTAAAATTATTGATGGAGATGGATGCAAGCTATGCTATGTGGAAACAAAGTTCCAAGATGCAAGCCATGGGTGCAAAGTTATGCTAAAATGGATGCAAACTAAGCTAAAATGCAAGCCATTAATGGATTCTTAAGCTAATATAGATTAATATTAATCTAAAATGCTAACAAATGATAAATATGGATGCAAGTGAGTATGAATTTCAACATCATAACTTTTCTTTGAAATTATGGATCTATTTCTCTCCAAATGGTGATGTATTTATAGGAGATCAAATGAAGAATCAATTGTTGAGATCAATTTGATCAATCAACAACCAATATTGAATCAAGGTTGAAAAATGAACCAAGTCTTTCCATCAATGGATGAGAAATATTCAAACAAACACACTTTGTAATAATTTTGAAAGTTTGTTACAAAGTTTGTTTGAAAAGAATATTCCATATTTTGGAGCCAACTAGGAGAATATTCCCTATGCAAGTATATGGATGAGGAAATCAACAACTTAGTAATTAAAACTAAATTTTAATTGTGTGAGATGAGTAATGAGAGGATATCCATTAAATAATTGATTTATTCAATGAAAATGGGATGCAAATGACATTTAATTAAACAATTGAGGATTTATTTAATTAAATGAGAGGACATAAGGTGTTTAAATCAAATATATTATATTATTCAATTAAATAGGATGAGAGGTGAAGGTGAAAGGAGGTGAATTAACGTAATTAAATCAATTAGATTAATAGATGAAAATGATGCATTTAATTAAATAACTAAGCTTATTTAATCAAATAGGTTAAAAGAAGGTGAAATTCAGGGCGAAATGATGTTAGTGGTCAGATTCAAGCATGTGATACCATTCAAGATAACTTTAACTATCTACAATATATATATGTATACATATATACTAAAATGATGAATTTGTGGAATGGAATGCTAGCATATGGTTTTAGGACATAGAGAACACCCACATTTCCACCATTATATTCAAGGGTAACCCTAAAGATCTCGATGCAAAAGAGAAATAAATCTTGTAACAAGGTTGTCCTAGGGGATGAATATGATCTAATGAGGGGTTCACCACCAAGTTTAAACTTGGAAAAGACAATGAAATGTAAGATGGAATATAAAACCCTAAATTAATGCAAACTAACACTAAATGATTTAGAAAAGTGAAAGAAACAACACAAAAAGCTAAAAAATATAATGTGCGCACTTGGAAATCCAGAAAAGGTTGAATGGAGGTTTGAATCACTAGAAATTATTCTTTCAAAACTAACTAGGACTCATTTTCCAAGTTGGATGAATCAGTCTTGTTTCTCAAAAATCATGTAGGAATAGGAATCTGCCAAAAGGGTGTCCAAATCTACAAAAACCTAAAATATGACTAGAAATGGGACTCATTCGCCAAAGTTCTCCAAGGCTTGATGACAAGTTTGACAACTTTAGATGATTTATAAATTTTGTCCAATCTTTCTCCTTAGAAAATATGCAACATAGACCTAAAAATCACACACAAAGGAGAGGGAAAAATGTTGTTGGGTTAGTGGATAAGGGTTTTCCTTGGTCAAACCCCGTTTTGGAAATCAATCCTTAAAATGAAAGAAAATATGAATGGAGAATGATGAATGAACACAAGAAAATGTTGCAACTCACCAAACCTTAGCAATAAGGTGTTGAAAATATGCTTGAGATGGATTCAATAGATGTGGTTCTTGACTCTTGCTTGAATGATTTTGAACTTGCATGAAACACTTTCTTGAATCATAAACCCTACATCACAATTGTTAGCACAATAACAAACATGATGCATGGACTCTTTGACATGATGATTGATCCTTGGAGAATGCTCTAAAATGCTTAATAATATTCCCTTGAATGCTCTTGAATTCTCTTGTAAATTCTTGTGAACTAAAAATTGCTATATGAATGCTCATTCAACTTTCTAGGTGTAAAATGAGAGAGAGAACCTTGTACTTAAACTCAATTATGCAATAATTCCCAAAATTACAACACTACAAGTCGACATCAAATCTAGGAGAATAAAATCTTGCTAGAAATTTGAATTAAATTTGATTTTGGGCCACACGGGACTCATTCGGCCAAGGTGGTGAATGAGTCCCATCAAGCATAATGTATGGGTCCAAAAACCAAAAGTGCTTAGAAATGTGTGAAAACTGGTTTGGGACCAAAAGATCTAGGTGGAACCCATTCACCCAAGGTGATGAATGAGTCCCAGATCCCTAAATCTAGGTCACACACGCCAGAAATAGCTAAATTATTATTGGTTAATGATTGGTGTCAAGATTATCCTCAAAAAGATGTAATAAATGAGGCTTGTGGGTGTAAAATAGGGCTAATTAAAGCATAAGAAAGCCCCATTATTAATGGAAAGCCTAAAGAAGTGTGAAAGTGTGTTACAACACTTTACAACACTCTAAATAAGGAAATAATAAGATTAATTTTGACTAAAAGGAGGTTTATTAGGTTGAAAGGACCTTTGAAAAGTGTGAAAGTATATTACAACACTTCACAACACTTTAGTAAGGTGCCATTTAAATCCATTAGTTCACAAGGGCCCAAGACCTAATGTGACTATGTCAAGCATATTACAACACTAAATCAAGTCCAAGTCAAGGGTACCTTTTTCCATCAATATATCTAGCCCCCACTTTAGTGAGAAGAGGAACTTTCTTCCAACTCACACTAAAGTAGACCAAATAAAACAATGACCAAGGGGGGTTAGAGTATACCAATATTAGCAAGATAAGACAACCATGGCCAAGGGGTTCGTGCAAGGCCCCAATACCAAGGTCCTATGGTAAACCAACATAAGCACAAAAGAAAACACATGAAAGTGGTAAAGAGAAACTAAAAAGTACAAGCATGCACTGTAAAAGGCATAAAGAAATAATATGGAAAGGAAACAAGGTGGTTCAATCTTTGACCATTTTTCCAACACAATGTGGACTAGATCTAGGTAGTTTATCCGAAAAATGTATACTCAGTTTGAGGAAATGGAACTCCTAGTTGTCTATTGGGTGAGAAGGCCAAAAAGGTGAGACACATACACTCATGGCTGATATGAACTCACACACACATGCATGAGTGGCTATGGGGAAATTCATTCCTCAGTCAGGTTTCCTGCTCAAACCATACCAAATGTATACCTCTTGATAACTTTAATAAGGTGCCACAAAAAAATGATTTTTTATCTTCATGAGACAAGAAAAACTTTGTATGCTTGGAGCTCATGAACAAAAAAGATGGCTCCATAGGAATGCAAGCTGTGTTATGCAAGGTGGCCATATAAATGCAAACAACATTCAAAGGATTCTTTCTTAGCTCATGCAAGGTCTTTAACTTAGGGAACATTGTTCCTAATGTCTCCAAGAGAGGACCAATCAAAGAATAGAAAATTCACAACCTAGGGGATGCAGTGTGTCACATCAAGCCACTAAGAGGAATGTAATATGCTAAGAGAGATCACTCTCATGAAGGAAATCACACCTAATGTCATCCACAAAGCAACAAATACATCGTATGAGGTAAGAAAACTGCACCATGAACCATGAAAGAGGAAAAATGTAAAAGAATAATGCCAATGTATGCCCCCACTTTAAAGAAATTTCTAAACACCATTCTATGAGAAATTACTTTAAAGTAGAAAATGATAAATGAAAACAAAGAAGAAGACATGAGAGCAAACTTGGAAAGCCCTATTCCAAGTCATGTTTTCAAATGAAGCTACATCATGTAAGAGAAAAATAAAAGAGAGGGGTTGTCCCCAAAATAAAAAATAAAACACATAAGGGATCTATGGATTTGCGATCAGTATGTTCTTGCTACAATTTTTTTAGAGAGCTAGGAACTGTCATTATTCCTCGGATAGACATAGAACTGGAAGAATGACACAAAGAGGGCGAAAAAAAAGAAAAACCTTTCGGGTCAACATGGAAGAGACATGAATTTCTTGACACCTTGCATTATCCCCAAAAGGAAAACACAAGAAAAATGAAAAAGAATAAATTAAAGTAAAGAAAAAACTTTTGGGTCAACATGGAAGAGACATAAATGTCTCGATGCCTTGCATAATCCTCAAAAGGAAAACACAAGACAAATGAAAGAAATAAATTGAAAAGATGCACGACATAGAGAAGAATGAAGGTACAAATAGAGGAATTTCACAAAGAGAGAGAGGACATCAAATAGAATGTCATAGGGGATCACATCACACACATGAAATCACACAAAAGGAAAAAAAATAAAAATAATGCAAAAGACTAGTAAGGCACATGCGAGAACCTATGAGCAAGTCCCAATTATGTTCATTGTCTACCAAAGGCAGACAACTAGCCAAAGGGACAAGAGAAAGTGCTAAACTAGGAGAAGAACCTGATTCAACACTCTTTGTAGGAGATTTTTCATTTAAGCTCATGGAAGAGGAAAATAATGTATTCAATTCATTATGCACCTCTTCATCAATTTTAGCAACCTCATCATCATTGTCTAAGTTGATCACAATAGGAGTTCAAAGGATAATGTCCATTGAAGGGTTCAACTCTTGTTGTGGTTGTTGTACTAGATTATTTTATTTCGAGGTAGGGGTAGAGTCATCATGCATTGCTTCAACCAAGTTTGGATCTTGATTTACTTTTTTTAATTCATGTAACTTTCAAGCAAGGGCATGACGTCTAGACCTATGCTCTCTAGCATCTCTATTTTTTTTAGTTTTTTTTTCAAGTTGCATTTTTGTAGGGGCGGGTTGATCAACCATAGGTTTATTTTCTTCCCTAAGGAGAGGAATGGAAGGAACCATAGGATGTTGTTCGACCACTTTCTCTTTGAATTTTTTAATTCTAGGAGGTGTGAAGGGGTTGTGTTCATTATCTCTTGGTCATTTGTAGGATGTAGGTGAAGGTTTGTTCTTAGGTTGGTCTTTGTGGTTTTGAGTTTATTTAAGCTCAATAATGGTTTCATCAAGGATGGTAGGCTCAGTGGTGGGTGGGGACATGCTTCGAAAGGATATTTCTACTATCTTATTTTCCTTGAACTTTTGATAGGACAAGAAAAATAAGTCTTCTCTTGGTTTTATGGGTTCCATAGGCTCGGCCAAAAGGAATCCAAGGAAAATTCTACTTTGGAGGAAAAAGGGTTAAAGCCACTATAATGGATGGTGAATATTTCATTTTCAAAGAGAAAATTTAAGCATTTATGCACAATATAAGTGAAAAATTTCATGGAGTGAAGCCATGGGTAGCCTGGTTTCACACAAAATTAGTTTGATTGCAGGATGATGGAGAATGAGACATGTAATATTTTTGGTCCTATTTGCAAAGGTAAGGTGATCATTCCCATCATAGGGAAAGTAAAACCATTGTGTTTCTTGACCCATTCTTCTGGTTTATTGTATATATCTTGATAGAGCTCATAAAAAAGTAAGAATTCCTTAGTGATCACATTCTCTCCATAGGAGGGATCTATTAGTATCCCATTAGTGGGCTTGTCATAGATATGGTAGGCTATGGAAAGAGGAAAATTTGGTGCATGTTTAAGTATATCCTTAGAGGAGAAAGAAACGTCAAGAGGATTTTTAGTTCGGCCCTTATGAGGAATGGCATCTATCACTCCTACCATTTCATCTATAGGATCATTATCTATAGGATCATGTTGAATAGAATCATTGTTATCATCATCTGTGTCAACATTCATCACATCATTCTTTGTTGTTTCATTGGACTTGACAAATGAAATATTATGTTTTGGCATAGGGTTGGTAAATATTTGCAAGTTTTGGTTAGGAGGGGCCACAAACTTATTTCTTTGATCACTAACACCTCCAACAGAAAGACGATTGAAATCAATGAGGTCTTGCACAAGATGTTTAAGACGCTTACACTATTCTGTGTCATGTCCATTTTTTCGGTGATAGTGGAAATAATAATTTGATCTAAAGCTTGGGGGTAAAGGCTTATTAGGATTATGTATTTTGACAAGAGGTAAGGTAATCATTTGGTGGTCTAAAAGCTGGGACATTGTGTTATGAAGGGTATTGGGTAAGGGAGTGAATTGTCTTTTCAGGTCCCCATAGCTAAAGGGTATTGTGGCTTCAATGATAGCTACTTGGTTATTGGAATTGTGAGATTTTTGTTGAGGGGGATTAAATTTAAGGAACCCTTTATTTTATTTTTCTAAAAGGTTGTGAATTATTTTGGTTTGCAGGCTCAAATTTATCAAAATAGATAGAAGTGGAATTTGTATCTCGACTACTAACCAAATTTTGATAATCATGGAGGGCAGTACACAAGTGCACAAAGGATGGTAATCTCATCATGGTGAGCTTGTCTTGGATCTTTCTTTGCAAATTTTCTATGAACATCTTTTTAAGGTGAGGGTCGGGGACCTTGACATCGATTTTAGAATAAAGTGATTGATATCATGAGATAAAGTCAGTTATCTTTTCTTCTTTTTGCTTACATCTCATCAAATCAGCCAGGGTCATCTTAGGAGTCATGTGCACTTGGAAATGGTTTACCAATGCATCAACAAGCTCATTGAATGAACTAATTGAATTGTTTGGTAAAGAGGAGAACTATTCCAGGGTAGTATCCTGTAAGGACCTAGGAAAAAGCTTAGCCAAGAGTTTATTATCAAGGAAAAAGTCACTACATATGGATGTATAGGCATTAACATGGTTAGAAGGATCTCCCTTCCCTCTGTATTTCTTAAATCTAAGCACCTCTACACCTTGTGGCATTGGTGTTCACAATATCTCTAGGGAAAATGGCCTTCTTTTGATATAATATGTAGGTGGTCCATTTTGATTTTGATTGATGGTTGAAATCTATTTTTGAAGGGATGAAACAGTTTGGAAGAGTTGAGTTATGAGAGGTTCATTGTTTTAGTTATGATATGGAAGTGAAAGTGGTGAAGGAGTGTGTGTATTTGAAGGACAAGTGAATGAGATGCTTATAGGCGGTAAGGTGGTAGAATATATAACATGAGATGCCACATAAGAACTAGGGATGCTAGCAGGAATTCCCAAGGAAGGAATCAAATTACTAGTTTTTTGCATTGTTGTTGTAACTTGAGGATTGGTATAGGTAGGTATTGAGGCAATTGTTGTGGGAGGAGGAATTTGAGTTCATCCTTGGCTTGTGACATTGTTTGTTGGTAAAGGACCACTAGTGGTTGAGGGAGGTGTTTTCCAAAGGTTTGAACTATGTTTTTCATGAGGTCAAGCCCATATTCACTTTCAAGCATGCGGTGAATGTTATCTATCGTAGTAATAGTAGTAGTTGAAATGTTGCCATTTTTCACTTGATGTTGTATGTTTGCTAGGTCCTCATGGATGCGAATTATTTTTTCTTGTGTGAAACTATCATTCCTTGTTTCAACTTGCATACTACTTGAAGGTAAAGATTTGTGAAGGGTATTGTCCATATCTAGTGTACTAGTGTCAATACAAGGAGTGAAAGTGTTAGACAACCCAAGATCCACAATGATTGTGCTATCACGGGATGACATGAGTCTCGAACTTTGTCTCACTATAATATTAGAAATAGGACACCAAATACTCGTGCAAGGGCTACTAAATGCAAGGTGAATGCAAATGAAATGTAAGCTAAGAACAATGAAATGCTTATAACAAAAATTCTGGAAACTAAAACAAAAAGAAAATAACAACAAACAGAAACTAAGAAACTAAATTTTAAATTCCATAAAATGTGGTGCATAATATGCAAAGGGATCGATTTTCCCAAGGTGACGAATGAGTCCCAGTAATGATGTTTTTCAAAATTTTCAAAAAAAATCAAATGCTTTTTATGTTGTATGATCTAGATTTTAAGTGCAAATACTGATTTTCAATGAAATTAAATGCAAAAATGCAAGTTGTATGAACTTTCATTAATGCAAAATTTGAAACCCTAGAATGCAAGTTAACCAATGCAAGTCCTAATGCAATGTTAATGCAAGACAAAATCTAGGATGATAATGCACTCCAAATTAGAATTTCAATGTTTTATTTATGTAGGTTCACTAAAATGAAATGATTAATTTGTGGGATGGAATGCTAGCATATGGTTTTATGACATAGAGCACACCCACATTTTCACCATTACATTCCAGGGTAACCCTAAATATCTCAATGCAAAAGAGAAATAAATCTTGTAATAGGGTTATCCTAGGGGCTGAATATGATCTAATGAGGGGTTCACTACCAAGTTTAAACTTGGAAAACACAATGAAATGCAAAATGAAATACAAAACCCTAATTGAATGCAAACTAACACTAAATTATTTAGAAAAGTGAATGAAACAACACAAAAAGCTACAAAACAGAATGTGCACACCTGGAAATCTAGAGAAGGTTGAATGGAGGTTTGAATCACTAGAAAATCTACTTTCAAAACTAAATAGGACTCATTCGCCAAGCTAGGTGAATTAGTCATGTTTCTGGAAAACTGTGCAGGAACAAGAATCTTCCAAAAGGGTATCCAAATCTGTAAAAACCTAAAATTTGATTGGAAATGGGACTCATTCACCAAAAGTGGTGAATCAGTCCAGCTGGGCTTTTCTAGAACTTCAAAAGCTAATCTTGCTTTTCTTTTCCTGCTCTATTCTTCCTGATTGGTTTTCGGATCTGAATCTCTGATTTTCCACCTGTAGGTCTTCTCCAATATTCTCCAAGGCTTGATGACAACTTTGAAAACTTCAGATGATTTGCAACTTTTCCCTAATCTTGCTCCTTAATAAATCTGCAACCTAGACCTGTAAATCACACACGAAGGAGAGGTGAAAATGTTGCTGGGTTAGTGGATAGGGGTTTTCCTTTGTCATACCTCAATTGGAAATCAACCTTTGAAATGAAAGAAAATATGAATGGAGAATGATGAATGAAGAAAATACAATGTTGTAACTCACAAAAACCTAGCAATAAGGTCCTACAAATATGATTGAGATGGATACAATGGATGTGGTTCTTAACTCTTGCTTGAATGATTTTTATCTTGCATGAAACACTGGCTTGAATCATAAACCCTACATCACAATTGTTAGCACAATAACAAACATGATGCATGAAATATTTGACATGATGATTGATTCTTGGAGAATGCTCAAAAAGGTTTGATAATATGCCCTTGAATGCTCTTGAATTCTATTTTGAATGATTGTGAACTCAAACTTGCTATATGAATTCTCATTCAACTTGCTAGGTGTAAAATGTATTTATACTCAATTATACAAGAATTCCTAAAATTGCAACACTAAAAGTCAACATCAGATCTAGGAGAATAAAATCCCACCAGAAATTTAAATTAATTTTGATTTTGGGCCACATGAGACTCATTTGCCCAAGGTGACGAATGAGTCTCATCAAGCATAATGTATGGGACCAAAAATCAAAAGTGCTTAGAAATGTGTGAAAACTAGTTCGGGACCAAAAGATCCAAGTGGGGCCCATTCTCCCAAGGTGGTGAATGAGTCCCAGAACCCTAAATCATGGTCACACAAGCTAGAAAATCTTGAATTATGATTGGAACTAATGATTGGTGTTGAGATTATCCTCAAAAATATGCAATAAATGAGGCTTGTGGGTGAAAAATAGGTCCAATTAAAGCATAAGAAAGCCCAATTATTAATGAAAAGCCTAGAGAAGTGTGAAATTATGTTACAACACTTTATAACACTCCAAATAAGACAATATTAAGATTAATTTTGACTAAAAAGAGGTTATTAGGTTGATAAGACCTTAGAAAAGTGTGAAAGTATATTACAACACTTTACAACACTTTAGCAAGGTTTCATTTAAATCTATAAGGGCCCAGGACCTAATGTGAAAAGGTTAGGCATATTACAACATTAAGTTAAGGGGATCTTTTTTTGTCATTACATATATATATATAACATATATATACATCATGATTTAACATGTATATAAGTATATATATACATAATTCATAAGTCAATAGAGTTGTATTATTCGATATATGAATACACTTATGTATCCTTATATATTCATACATAATATTGTATGTACGTATATACATATATATACGTATATATATTTATATAGATTAATATACTTGTATGGATTTTTCCATTACATCAATACATACATGTATGTTAATATATATGTATATACTCATATACTATATATATCATACTTTGATATTTAAACACATATTAACACAATCATATCAATCAACATATATACATGATATATATTAAATAGAAACAAATTTAAAGAACTCACTCATCACAAAGAGACTCAACAATGTAAACCTCTAAACAAGAACATTCACAAATAAACCACAAGCAAGACTAAAGGTAACTTACAATTTCCCAACTATTGTATCAACTTGACCAAACTAGAAGTGTGTGTGTGAAAGCTTAGTTTAGATATTTATCAAAGATTACCAAACAAAGTTCTTCTCCCTAAGTGATACTTCCCCTCTCTTCAGGAGGCTTGATTCAATTCCTACATCCAACTTGATACATTGCAATAGTAGTTAGTTGAAAAGAATACATTCTTTTGCATCAAATATTTTACAATCAGAATCATTTCATAACATCGTACTAAATCAACAATTATTCTTCATATTTCTAAAACACATAAAACACAAATACACTCATTTCAAGCATTTTCATCCACCTAGATAAAATTAATTTAGTAGCATAATGAGATATAACATTTTTTGAGAGACTTATCTTCTTGGAATCTTCAAAATTATATGCCTATAAACCTTCAAGAGTATCCATATGCATGCAATCAACTTTAACCCTTTCTCATTTATAGAAAATGGTTCAAAAGTGTGCTTCTTTGATTCTATGTTTTAAAATTTAAATGTTTAATCAATACAAGTACTAGATCAATTTTTTCCAATTAAATATCAAAGAATAATGTTATCAAAATTCAAATTTTAGAGACCATAAAATATAAAAATCAAGTTGATGGTGTGTATCCAATTGTTTCAACTAACTGAGCACCATATATGTGGAAAACTAAGAAACATGCAGACCAATGAATCCTATGATTTTTAAATTTTTTAATAATTTTTCTCATTCCTCTTGCTAAAAATATTAGCATGAAATGAAATATTTTATTAAAAAAATTAGTTGGCAAGAGAGCTTGTACGATATCAAATACAAGTAGGATTGAGTGAAGAAGAGAATCAAGAATATTTTGATGATGAGTTTGTGAATATTCTAGAAGTTTGAAATTATTCAGATGGTGTTGATATTTCCTTAACCCCTTTAAAGTGACTAAGTATGGTGGAATCTTGTTGCACAAGATTAAAATAATGATTATTCATCTATTTGATGATCTCTCACAAATTTATACACAAGGATAAACTACATTCTAAGTATGGAAAAGATTGAAGTTAATGAAGAGAACATTATTAGTTTCTTTATGAGGATGAAATTCCTATTAAACTTAGAATCATCGTAGGAAGATCCATCACCTTGAAGTCTAATTTTGGCACTTTTATAGATCTCAACCATGAAGATGAACATGCAAGTGAAGTGATGAATGGTTTCAAATTTTTAGAAGTTTCCAAATATAAGAAAGATAATGAGCTCCAATTCTTGTTATTTCCATCTCACCCCAATCTAAAGAAGCATGCATATTAAAACTAAATAACATCAAATATGAAGACAAAATGTATAGATTTTTTGAATTCCTATGTGCAATTTGTTGGATTTCTATTCTTTTTGAAATAGGCTGTGTAAAGAAAAATATTTATACAATTAATTTATTTTCCAATACGTATGAATGGTCACATTTCTATTGAATTTCATATAATAGTATAATGTAAGTAATTAAGAAAAAGTTTTAATTTGTAGTGGTAGTTTCTATTTTCAATTTGTTGGTTTTTCAATAAGAAAAATTATAGCATACTGGAAAAAATAAATAGAGTATTGGTTAAGTTACATTATGGCAATGATGATTGAAGGAATATGTTTTATATTTTTAAGTTAGTTTATGCATAAGTTTAGTCTTTAATTTCTTCAATTTTAGCATATGATGAATCATCCTAATAAAGATGGCATCATATTTGGATTTGATGAATGCATGAATTCTCCCCTATTAATTCACTAGAATTTTAGTTTTAATTTTTAACTAAATTTATTTTGAGGGTCATTCAATTGATGCTTCCAAATCAAGTCCCTTGAAAAACCAAGAATTTAATGAAGAAAAGGAGGTTGTAGGGTATCTTTCTATTGTTTTAGAGCTCTATGAATAGAGTGATGAAATATATTGTGTTGAGGATGAGCTCCTAATAGGTACATATTTCCAAAAAAAATCTATTGTAAATTACTAAGAGGATTTTTACAAGATTAGTTGAATTGTGTTCATTTTTCAAAGCTAGACATCCATTTATTGAATTTAACTTATTTTTGTTGTACCTAAATGTTATTAAAAAATAAATGACAATAGGAACAAAAGATATATATTCAATTAAAACTACCACTCTAAGTTCTTTAGGAGAAAATGTATGAAATGAATTTTACAGATATATAGCATGCAACTATAAGAAATCGTTACATAATTCATGGAAATAATTCAACACAAAAGAAAACAAGAAGGGGTGGGGGACAAGATATACATCCATTCAAAAATTTCAAACATAAAGATAGATATTCAAGGCATGAAAAAAATGGATGGGCACACATCTTGATGACATACTCTATATGTTGGATGTGTATAATTTGTTGAGGGACAATATTATAAAAATTAGGAAGTAGTGTATGAGTGTGTAGGTAGCTATTCATGGTCTTGGTTATACTCCCACTCTCTCTACCCATTCCTTTCAAAGAGAATGCATTGTCTTTATCACTTGGATGAGGAAGAAGAGAAAAAATCCCATATGGAGAATTTCATGTCCATTTTAGGATGAGTTGTAGAGAAGCTCAACATTGAGGATAAACCAAGGGTAATATCTAAGCTACCATCAAAATAAACCATTCCAAGGTCATCACCATAATGGCTTTCTCTACCCTTATCATTACTATTCCTTCAAGAAATCCTACAATAAGATGCATTTCCTACTCTTTTCATTTTTTTGTAATGCAAGGTAAAGGAGTCATTTGACCCGAGAAAGATCATCATCATCATCATCATAAATATATGAAATTAATTTAATTTTTTCTATCATTTTATTTTCACATGCAACTTTTGTTGAAATATTACACTAGTCTGACATCCTATGGATTAATCACTATGCCTATGTTTCTTTCCATTTTTGCATCTATATTATCCAATTTCATTTTTCTAAATTTTATGCATAATAATTTATTGATGTTGGATTTTATTTTTTAAGCCCACAACTCCCTAATATCACCTACAACCAAAATTCTCATCACAAAGAGAGAAAAATATCTTACTTGTTATGTAATTTTGAGAATTGTATTGATCCAAAAAATCAACTAAATATGCTTATGAATTATGGATTTTGGATGATTAGAATATAAAAAAATCATTATAAAAGGAAAATGAAGAAAGTAACTCTAGATGAAACCTTAGGTGAGTATTAAATTATATCATGAAAAGTTTCCTCATCTTATGATTTGAGACAAAAAAAACTCATGACCTAAGAGTAGAAAAACACTTGCCTAAGCTTAGCTTAAGTGTAATGAAGTTAAAGGGGAACCTAATTAATTAGTTAATTGAGTGTTTTTTCTTTTTTTATGTAACAAATAGAAAGTGAGATGGATACTGTAGTTATTTTTTTATACCTTTAGATTAGTGTAGACACTTAAAAATGTCCTAAATGATACTACACACTCAAATCTGATATACTAAAATTATTTCATCTTGAAACCCATCCTCTTTTCGATTAATTTATTAAATTAGAATAACTAATTAATTAAATACATCATTTTCATCTATTAATCTAATTAATCTAATTAGGTTAATTCCCCCCCTTTCATTTTAACTTTTTGTCCTTTTAAATTGGATAAATCAAAATATTGAATTTTAACACCCTAAGCTCTCTCATTTAATTAAATAATCTTAATTATTTAATTAAATGTCATTTTGACCCCTTTTCATTAAATAAGATAATTATTTAATGAATATCCTAAATTCCTCTAATTTGCATAATTGAAACTTTGTTTTAATTATCAAATTAGTAATTAATTTTAATTCTCCCACTTGCAAGGGAATATTCCTTGAGAATATTCTTCATTTTCACATTCCTCCAAAAAGAGAATATCCTCATGGAATATTCTTCACCTCTTCACTCATTTGAAAAAAGGAATATTCTTCCTTATAAAAAATTTCTTGTGCAAGTTTTGAAAGTGTGTTTCTTTGGATGATTGTGAACCCTTGATTAAATATCAACTTTCATTCTCAACCCTTGATGGGAATCCATGATCCATGCCTCCATTTTCCTTCAATTCAAACCATTGATTAACTCTTTCAATCTTGACCATCTATTTCTTTTTGCCTATTCTATAAGTAGACTTTGAATCTATTGAATAGGGATCCATCCATATTTTAATAGTAAACTTATGTTGTTAAATCACTTTGATTTGCATCCATATTTAGCATATCTTTAGCATTTTTAGTTTAGAACTTGATCATCTTAGCTTAGAACATCTATTAATGGCTTCCATGGTAACTTATTTGCATCGATTTAATATATTTTGAAACTAGGGTTCTCATCTTCAAACCTTGCATACACTTAGAATAACTTTGTATACACTCACATTGATCATCTTAGCTTTTATCATGTTAATATAGGTTTAATCATGCATTCATTCATCTTTTTCATCAGTTTCCATCAATTTTAATCAATAAAATTGATTGGAAAGGCTCATATTATCCAAGGGATTGGGAAAGGGTCGCCATTCCACATCAATGCGACACCACTCCCCCAATAGGATAAGTTTTAATGGCTTAGAGTATAATTTTATCAAGCTTTCATGTTTTAGAATGATAGTTTTAATGGCTTCTTCACTTTGTTTACATTGAATGATCTTATTGGCATTGATGTTTAATGGCTTAAATGTGCTTTGAATCCATATGGATCAAGTGTAATTAACCTATACTATGTCATTGGTCACATTTTAGAGCTAGAAGGAGGGCTTCAACTAATCAATCTGACCAATTTATCTTTAGATTTTTATTTTCCTTGTGTTTTTCAGATTCAATGACCCTATTGAAGATTCATCGATGCATTTGGGACACATCGCTATATAGTGATGCACTTCTATTCAAATTCAATGACGCATAATTAATTTAGTGACACCTTATTAAATTTCATCACCGCATATTAAAATAGAAATGCTAAACTTATTTTTAAATGTAGCATGAATTTTAGTATAGCGATGCATTTGATTTGGCGACAAGTTATTGATGTCACTGTTTACTATAGAGTGATGCATCTTATTTTTTAATAAAGTGACATACTTGTGGTATAGCAACACATCTGATAGAAATTCAACGACAAAATTGATTTTAGCATCGCTATTTACTGGTAAACAAAACTGAACTTAAATTTTTACATGTGTTTTAATTTTTTAATTTCATCTGATTGCTGACATGTCACTGAATTCTAGTTTTTTTTTTTAGGCTAACTAGTTTTGTAGGTTTGGGAAATAAAATTTGAACTGAAGGAGAATATCATCAATTGATTATATATTGTAACAAGTGTTTTTACACTTATGGGGAAATTATAACCCATTTATGATGCTTTACTTTGCATTTTAGGACCAACTAAATCTCATTATGGGTGTAAAATTTAGATTCAAAATTGGTTAAAATTGAACCCTCACATCCTCCTTTTGCAATATCAGGTTTAAAATTAAACAAAACAATCTAAACACTTCATTTGGTGCTTAAAACAAACTCATTATTCTTGTCAAGGTTAAAATGAACATGTGTCTAATTTTTCCTACGTGTGCTTGTTGTGTGTATCCTCTCCCCTTGTGCTTCATGTGATATTTGGTGAAGAGAAACACACAAGTATACTTTTATTCTTGAAAGCACCTATCCTCTCCCCTTGCACCTCTTGACAATATTGGGTGACAAAAATAATTTTACGCTTCACGAACTGTGTTACCTCTAGATGGCTTGCCTCCCAACTTGTGAAAGGGAACGACCCAAGTGGTGCTTTCATTTCGGTCCACTATATAAATAGTTGGTGTGACTAAAGTCATTACTAGTTGGTGTCGATGTCTTATATCGATGAATGTCTCCCTTAGTATTTGTGTGATATGTCAAAACCATTAGATGTTTTTAAGGGCTAGGAGGCCTCTTAATTGAGTGAATCACTACATGAATAGGCACCAGTTTATCTTGAATATGGTCATTAAAAACCTTCTTTATAGTGGCTAACCAAGTCCAATTCCAAAATGTATTTTAAGGTAGTGCATTGGAATATCACCATTCTAAGAAGTTACTTACCACATTGTTCGATTTTTGGTTGAGGCAATAAAGCAAATAGGGAAGGGACTCTATTGCTTGTTGTTTCAAGATGTTACATTTCCTTGACATATCCTATTTTTCCATTCCATCTTCTCAGATTAATCATCTCTTAGGGGATAGTGGTAAGCCTACTAAGAAATAAATACCCGCTCGAATTAGTATTGTAAATTCTTGTGAGTCAGTTTGATACTTGTTTGGTTCCAAAACATTGCAAACAAACATCAACAATCTTTCTCTAAATTTCAAACCCTTTGGTCTGGGGATGGATACCCTTTCAAAAAGCTTTGATATTGATGCTTTTCCTAAGGATTTTTATCCTTAGAGACTTCTAAATATCTTGACCTATATCTCAATCTATACTTCCCAAAGTTAACATAGGCAACTATGGCTCCAACTTCATGATTTTCACATAATGGACCTTTTGAAATGAGTGGTGTTTTTGACATAGACATTTAGTTTTAAACTAAAGCAAGACAAGTGTTTGTGGTAAAAAGAAACTCATTTAAGCAAGATAAATTGACAAATTGAACCCCACACATGACCATTTGGCTTTTCATCACTCTGGTTGAACAACCAAACCTTATGCCCGCTATCATACAACCAAACTTTGAACAAATTGAAGGAGAACAAAAAGATATAATTAGTAGTTTGAGGAGCTTCACTTTTGAAACAAAGGAAACACCAAGCCAGTGGAGAAACATAGCAAACATCTTAGAAAAACAAGAGGAAAAAGTTGATATTGTGGTTGAAAGACCTGTATTACTAGCTCCTGCATGGAAATGAATATACTCTTCTTCATTATCTTGTTTTTGTCCTAATGATCTCATGCAAAATAAAAATCCACAAAAGAAGGTCCACATTCCACCATTTCAAATGTAGACATCATAGTTTAAAGTTTATCAAAAAATGGGCCTTAAATCTTTATCGTAATTGGGACAACTTGATGATGAATTTGTATTCTCTCCCTTTGTTGGGTGACCTAGATTTATATGTCCAAATTGTCCCTATCATTTAAAACAACATTGATATTTTGGGTTGAAATTAATCATAGGGTAAAGCATTTTCCTCACTATTGTGGTCTTCCAACATGAAGGTTCATTCTAGGTTAACATCATTGGGTCACACATTTCATCCACCTTTCATCAAATTTCACCTTTCACTTCACCAAAATTTGTAATTTTTTTAACAAACCAACACTTTGGACTTAGACATCAATCAACCAATCCCCTAACTTAGCTACTTTGTGTGTAAAATGAATAATTTTCCATGCATTTAGTTGGGTTAGTTATCACCTTGCGGACTAGTTTATCTTGAAGGTCATGAGTCTACCTTGAAGATTTGCAAGTTCATTATCATCTTTATCAAACCAATCAAACCTCTTGGTCTCAAAGTGTTGTCCCAAAATTTTGCAAAATCTCACTTCCCGTATCATTCACCCATTTAATCATCCACTTCACATCATTGCTCCAAAAATGACTTAGAATGTCCCTTTTACCTAGATTTGATTCAACTAGAGAGTTTAAAAATTACAAATCTCAACATACCTCTCCCATAGGTTATCCACAATTTATGGTAACAACAAGATCACAACACAAGAGAATCATGGAGAAAACGAAATTATCATCCACCATCAGTGATACCAACCCTCAAGAATTTGATCCAAGAGGCCATTCTACCCCCGTGCACCAAATCCATGATCTAGTGGGACCATATGAGGTAAAAGATGTTACAAACAACTCACTTCAACTTACTAAAGAAGAAATCCTTGAGTATAAATAGAATCATCCAACGTTTTTTGCACAAAATTTGACACTAGGGTTAACCCAATCTACGATTCAATCAACTCCATCCCTTGTGCCAAGTCAAACCTTACCATCTAGTCTTGAAACTAGGCTAGGAACCAACCTTGGTCTCACTTAATATCTAGGAACAAACATAACTATGGGTATTCACAAAACGACCATTCCATTGAACAACAACCTTCCACAAAACACAAGCTGGACACCAACATTTGGAAAAAAACTTACAATCCATGATGCCACAATGACCTCAAAATTTTGAGCACAACCATCTTCATCCATCACCACAAATATCCCAAGTGTACCTAGCATTATGCAAGGTAATGTGAACCAAGTGCCTCAAATAGGACAACAAGGGAAAGTTAACACCCTCACACAAGGGAAACCTTTAACAAGTGGTTACCCAAAATAAAATCAATCCACCATCCACATCAACCCCATCTATCATCAATCCAAATCAAACCAACAACTTGGTCATAAATCCCATCAACCAAGGTAATACATTGGTCCCACCTCAAACACAAAATGGGAACCCTTCACACATTGGTCAATGGTACCCTTTCAATCAATTGATGCAAGGTCCTAATGTGTCATTCCTATCGTAATACCAAATGACACCATCATCATCTTTTCCCTTGGTCCCTCGCCTCATGCAAAATCAAATGGGACCTCAAACTTACATTCCTCCATCCCAATCCACCATTTTACAAGGAACGTTAACCCAAGGCCACCCCCAACCTCTCATCATCAACCCACAACCCACTCAAATCATTAACATCCAATATCCATCATAGATGTTCCAACAATAAAGTGAGCCAACATTGCAAGCACATGCCCTAGCTTTGCAACAAGCACATCAAGATTAACAAGAATTTGTACAACAACAACAATAATAGCAAGCAACCCTAGAAAAACAACAACAACAACAACAATCACAACAAGTAGCATTAGCAACACAACAATAACAACATCAAGTAGCCTTAGTAGCACAACATCAACAATAAGTAGCCTTAGCAACACAACAATAACAACAACAACAATCAGCCCTAGTAGCACAACAAAAAGTATCCTTAGTAGGACAACAACAACAATAGTAGCAAGCAACCCTCATAGCCCAAGAACAACAACAAGCACAACAAGTAGCCTTAGCATCATAGCAACAACATCAAGCCAAAAATGTATCCCTCATAGCACAACAATAACAACAAGTGTAACAAGAAGCCCTTGTACCCTAACAATAATTAAAAACCCAACATTAAGCCTTACTAGCTTAATAGTATGCCCAACAAACACTTACGCAACAACAACAACAACAGGGTTTATACTATAACCTTAACAAGACATCGTCAATCCAAACACATTAGGAACATATACACAATCACCACTATCACCTTCACAATATCCCACACCACCATACATGCCATACAACATCCCATCATATCAAAATCCCGCGTACAATTTATCTACCATCCCACCACATACAACAAATGTTCCTCCACCAAACCCACAAGACAATGTCGCATCATAACTCAAGACTAACACAAAAAATGTAGGACATGAAAATGGGAAAGATAAGGAAACCCCATGCACAACAAAACTTATGTCCTTATCCATTCAATATAAATATCACAATGGTTCCTTTCCCTCTTGGCTTTGAGGTCCCTAAATTTGATAACTACAACGGGAGGGGAAATCTTGTAGAGCACATCAAGGAATTCAATGTCATGTACATGGAGGTGGAATACAATGTTTCTCACTTAATGTGCCTCTTCCCACGAAGTTTAACAGGTCATGCCATGGGTTTCTTTTCACAGTTACCACCAAGCATCAAAACCTTCCAAGAAATAATTGATAGATTCATAGATCACTTCTCCTTCAATCTTGACATGGATGTGATCTGAGAAGAGTTATACACACTGAAGCAAAACAAAGGAGAATCCTTCACTAATTTCCTACAAAGGTGGAGGAAAAAATTTGGTAAGAGCAAGTGGACCATTCCTAACAAACAACAAGTGGGGATTATCATAGCAAATGTTGATCCAGATCTATCATTCCATTTAAAAATTTAATGTATTTCCACTTATGATGAGATTTTCCCTAGGGCCCTCAACATCGAGATATCCCTTATTGCACAAGGAAACACCCAAACATACAAAGATAACTGACCATCCACTAGTTCTAATGAAAAAACCTGCTTTTGGTCCAAGAACAAGAATGTTACTAGTGATGGTATTGTTGATTCAAAGGTGGTATTAACTACTCCCGGGAAAGAAAATACCCAAAACATGAATAAATAACAACCATCCATGCCACCGTCAAATAATCAAACAACAATCAATGTTGCAAACACTCAACATGGACAACAAAGAACTAACAGTGCTCCTAAGCGACAATTCAATCCCTTATGGGAACCTATGGAAGATGTGTTGAAGAGGTTGATACAGTATAATCTTATCACACTCCCAAATTTCTCAAACTATCAAGAGCCATAGGTCAAACCTCATAGCTATAAAGATCATTTTTGTGAATTTCACCGATACAAAGGTCATAGCATGCAAAATTGTGTTGGAATCAAACATCTAATAGAAGATCTTATTGAACAAGGAGACATTGATGTCGATCAAAAATCTAGGAATGAAAATCTGAAAATTTACACAAACCCTATACCTGATCACACAAAAGAAAAAAAATTAGGAAAGGCATCAACCTCAACTAACATAAACCATACCCATTATACCATGGTGGGACACATGTATGGAATTCATTCATCACAACATGAGGAATTAGACATGTATCAAGATACTATTTTAAAACAAATTCCAAACCCATCAACAGTATCTATCAATATTTCATACCGTAATGGCATCAAGTATGTCTCATATTGTAATATCTCTCCCACATATAACTTCATGATTGGGCATGTTGAAGAAGTTCCAAATGAGCCAAAAATATCCCTTGTTACACCCATACCCACAAACTATTGCAAAGAGTCTTTTGTCAATGATATATCATCCACCCAAGGATCATGTCAAGAAGAAGCTCTTGAGGATAACTAAAGTTACTCCGAATCAAGTCAAGATCAAGAACCCCTATCCCCAGAGTTTCACTAAGAAATGAAGGACATCTTCTAAACCATTTTAAACTCCAAAGATTTCCCCGATATCACCCATGATATGTTTCTTTTTTATGGGTATATAGACGTTCTTCATCTAATAGAAGAGTCTCCCACTCTTGTTGTTCCCACACAAGAGAAAGAAATAGTCAAGATTATTGATTCTTATAGTGATTGTGCATCATCAACATCTTTTGAAGTAGTATCAATAGATAATGATGTCATAGAATCAGAAAAAATAGTTCATATTTTTGAACAAACGAAACCCATAGCAATATCATGTGTTCATGACAAGTCATATTCAGTGGCTATAGATTAGAGGGTACATTATCAAGGCAAGGAATTAGGTGTTTTCAATACCTTCACAACACCAAGAGCAATCTTCTCTACAAAAACCATCAATATTTGGGGCATGAAGAATCCTTATGATGAAAATACTATCAATGCTACAACTAACTGTATCATGAATTGACATTCACCCATCATCTCATACACAAATTGGCACCAACATAAAAATAAATATTCCTATGAAAGCAAGGAGAAGATCATCAAATAAAATGAAGCAATAAAGCAAAAATGACATGTCAAGTACAAATGGATACCAAAGAAAAATAAAGAAAATCATCCCAATGATACTCCATCAGTCAAAGAAACTATGGGGCAAAGACAAAAAGGGAAATGTATCCATCAAAAGTATCATCAAATACGAAAGAAGGATTCTCAAGAAAGGAACAAATTATATCCAATGGTTTGTCCTAATTCCACAAAAACCTCCATTCCCACCCATCATTTCTCATCTTCCCAAGTTTGGAGAGTCAAAGATTCCAAACAATCAACCAATCTATTTCATATTCCTTCATGCATGTCACCATCCACTCCATTCATAATTATATAATTCTCATATTGACCATGTGTTGGTAACTACCCTTCATCAAAAGGATTTTGAAGGTACCATATCATGATGTGTGCACATAGACAAGTTTAATTCCAATATCCACAAGCCAGCTTAGAGTTCGTCAAGGTTGCATTGAAGTGCTCATATCTTAGCAAAGAAGCTTCTTCAAGCAGGGTATCATTGGAACATTATGACAGTGGCCTCTACATCAGTATCTCCAAGTGGTTCAACATGAGGGTAAAATTTTTCAAAAAAATCATTAAAAATAAAAAATATTGAAAATAAAAGAAAATAGTAAAAAATAAAAAATCGTCCTCCTGTGAAAACCACTTTGGTGGCACTTTGGGCAAAAACTAGGACGAAAACCTAGAAAACAAACATCATGAGTAGAGTCGATAATCTATATGATCCTTCTCAGATAGAAGCATCTCATCCTTGTCATGATAAATCCAATCTTCCCTCCATCCATCCAATCTAGATTTATCGAGATATTCTTGTTTATCTTGATCTTGAAAAAAATTCGGTGTATACTTCAACTCTACTCATGGCTAAATTTTGGCAAGATCTTTAGCATTTTATCTCATGAAGTCCCACAAGTCATATCTAGCATGATAAAACTCTATTGAACTCTTCACATATACATTACCTATCTTGGTTTGTTCATTAAATAATGAAGCATTGCTAGACACTAGAGGTAGGTTATTGCACTCTTGTTTTCAAATAACTCTTTATCCCTTATATCTCATAACATGACATTGACATCATGATCTAGGTATTGTTTACCTCAAAATATCTCAAAAATCCCAAAAAAAACATAAAAATTCATCAAAATCTAGAAACATTCATAAAACTACAGCTAAAATCCAAAAACCATTCAAAAATCTTGTACAACTAAAATCCAAACACATTCAAAAAATTGTAAAGTCAAAATCCAAAACATCCAAAACACATCAAAATCCCTAAACAAATCAAAACATCGAAAATCCAAAAGTAGTACTATGTCAAACTACAAGTCTCTGAGGTTGTACGGAGGTAAGGCCATCATTGATGTGCCCCCGAGACACCCTAGGTCAGTCCTTTAGGAGTCCATCATAATAAACTGTAAATCCATCAACTGTTCATTTCTCATCACCAATAAGTCAAGTTAGTCGAACTATGAGGCTTTTGCATGTATAACATAGGCAAGACTAATCTTTGATCAGCTCCCGAGGCCCCTAGGATAGTCTTTTAGGTTAGGTTCTTGGGGCGGGTGCATGGAAATGGGTAGCAATTCCATGGACACCCTCAAAAAAAATTTTGAAAACCATAACGCGAGCGCGTTATAACGCGCTCACATTATGTCTCCATTAAGCCTAGCCTAGGTCTCGATAGCTACAAACAAAAAATGCGAGCGTGTTATAATGCACTCACGTTATTGACTGTTAAAAGCAAAAAAATAAATGCAACTATCTCATTTGCCTTTCGACTGGTTTTTTTGTTGCACCCATAGCCAAAAACCCCACAATATCACGCTCGCATTCTAGGAGGAGAATTTATTCACCAACAATCCCTATTTCTTCACAACGATGGTGCCATGACGATGAGGAGCTGTGAGAGGTAAGGATTCTATGGTTTTTGTTTTGAATTTGTTAGTTTTAGGTTGAATTTGATATCTATTTGTTTGAATTTTTAGGAGATGCAAATCAACCTGCAAACCCTCAAAATCTTCAACAAGAAGACCAACCAAATCCTCAAGATCAAAATCAACCACAACATCAACCTCCTCCACCAATCACTCAACCCCCTCTTGGCACTCAACAAAATTTAATGAGTGAAATTGAAAACAACAAAAAAAAATTGAGGATTTGATCAATAGGTTGAGTGATCCAAATGGTTCAACCATAGAAAGAATGACCCTAGCAAATTCATTGAAAGATATGTTAAAAAATGTAGATTCAATTAACAAACAAATAACTGGCTGGGAAGATAGGAGGCAAGCGGCTAGGGACTATTATGCAAATAAACTATCATACAAGGATGTGAAAGATTTAAAAATTAAAAAAGGTGATTTGTGCTCATTATTCACCGACCCACGTACAAATCAAAATCTTACCCTCAATGCGAAGAGGTTTTCTATCCATTGGTGCCACCACCAATAGATTAGGGATCAGTTTTATGATAGGTGGTACATGGTCTTCGATTACCCACCGTGCAACAATTACGAGGTCCCGCAACATTTCCTTAGGAAACTATACAGTGAGTTCATATTGAACAAAATCTCAAATTATTTTGATATGAGGGATTTCCAGGGGAGAGGTGGGGGGTTAGCTCAGGATAGAACTGGTGCACAGCCAAATCCTACGCGACAAGGTAGATGAGCTCTCGCTAGGCCACCTCATGAGCACATTGTTATACCTTCTGTCATGAAGGAAAGTGCTAACATAGAGACATTGCAGGAAATCAACACTTTGACCCAGAGTGTCATCCATCATACTAGCCCTATTCTACAACACCATCCAGGGGACTCTTCAAGTGGTGGCCTTCGAACACATGTGTGTCAATATTGCGGGGCTACTTGTTCACATGACCCCACTGACCCTCAAGAGACTGGTACGCAAGATCCGTTTGTAGCTATGGAGATGGAGAGGGTAGCTGAAATTTTGCATGAGGCATATGACATTGATAATCAGGTAAAAGTTAGTGCATGTGTTCATTAAATTTAATTTATTAAATTTTGATTTTGAAATGCAAGATTAACTAAAAATGTTTTATGATTTTAATAAAATTACAAGGTCACAATGTTGAGATTGGATACATAGGCCCCCCAACAACCTATTTTTGTAGTACACCTATTGCTAGGGTATGTAACTAGTAAACAATTATAAATCTATTACATGTTAATGGCATTGTTTTACAAATGGTAATTTAATATGCAATTTTGGAAATTGAAGAGACCAGTATTGGAGGTTTTGATGGAACACTTCCTAGTGGCGGTGGATTTACTAAAACCTTCACGCAGGTAATAGAATAAAGACTTTAACTAATGAATCAAGTACTTAATAGATTTGTGTAGTTTATACATGCACATCGTTGATTACGTTGAATAATTTGTTGTTTTATTTTCAGTTGTTGCAAGATGATACACCTCTGAATGTGACGAGGGCAATGGATATTGCTATGACATCTGCTATACAATCCTTGATGGCTCTGACATAAGAGGTATGAGGAAAATTAGTAAATTTCAATTTACATTTGTTGTTATAGATGTTAGTTAGTGAAAAATCAAACCATTATTGATTCACATAGTTTAATTTCTATTTGTATGGTTTATACAGGGCTTGAGCACACTTGAGCATGTGTGTGAGAATATTTCCCTCATGGAGAGAGAACGTGAGATGGTTGTAAGTGATTATTTTGTCAAATATATCATTTTTATAATGTAATTTCTATATATTCATGTCTTTACTTCTTATTGTAATAGTTAAAACTTCACCATGAACCAAACCCTAGGAGGAGTAGCAGGAGCATTCCATGAGCACAACAAAAATGAGTGACAGACCTATCACCATCCAAGTGGAAAGGAAAGGGAAATATTTTATTTCTAGGGCATGGAGAGCAATGACTTTTGATTCTAGAGTCCTTTGTTTTATGCTTGCATGGCAGTTTTGTACATATTTTTTATTGGACATATTTGACATTGTATGCCTAGATGGAATTCTCGTAAGCCTATATGGCTATTTTGTACATATATTTCATACTTATATCAACATATATTGATGTATGCCTACATGGCTATTTGGTTAATACAAATATCTTTTATCGATGCCTGTCCATATTTGCATTCTAAATTGATGGTTCAATAGTTATGAGTTATGTGTATTCAAGTGTATACTTTACAACTTACGTGTATACTTTGGGACTTGCGTGCATTTGAGTGCATACTTTGTGGTGTATGTGTTTTTTATTACTTGTACTTTATCATTCTCCATCAGTTCTTCATGTATCCACTCCCCAATAATGGTTGTCTAATGACCTTCATGAAACCAAGCACTTATCTCATTTGTGATAGAAGAAATGTATGAAGATTTATCTTCCTCATGAACCATTCATTATCATAAGAGATGGGTTCTTGTGAACCACTACTGATGAATCATGGGTCAACGAGTTTGACTTGTAAAACTACATGTTTGAATCCTAATAGAAATATCACAATATTTATATATCTAAATGTGTTATTTCCTTTAGCTAAAATTTGTGCTTATACTTATGTGATTGATGTATGTTTGTGTATGGGATCATAGAAATCTCTATTTGATGATGTTATTGTGTCTTTAAGGTTTATTTATTAGAGGGTGCACGAAACAAGTTTTAAATCCTTAAAAATATTTGAATTTCTTAGGTTTTTCTATTTGTCGAGTCTGGGCTTTGAGCCCAAGTCCAAGTCAAAAAATGGCTTGTCAAGTTCGAGGCGAGTCCTAGTCTTGTAACACTGGTGTGAACACATCGAGGAATAATGTATATGCTGATGAAGAGAGAACCCATCCTTGTTTCCAAACAAACAATGGTATAGATATGGTTGGTCGAGATAAAACATCACTCTTCTAGATAGTTCAAACCATAATATTTCATGGCTACAAACACACCTTCATTATGTGTGTTCTTGATCCTACTAAAGAAATGGTGGAACATGTTATAGATCAAATATTGAAACCCTAAGTCCACAAGAAGGTTACTTGTCCTGATTTCCGCAAATGTCTTTAAGATGTTCATCCCTCTTGAGTAATGTGAACTATTGATGTCATCTAGATCTTTGAAACTATCTGCAATCATGTGCAATACTGTAGAAGCTAGAGCTATATCTAATACTACAAATGACTGCTCAATGGAATCCTGATAACAATATCACAATTTGACACATTGTAGAAAATACCTCCTACTTATCAATTGATGAGCTAAAGGGGCTCTATAGTGAATGTATCATAAGGCACAACACTTGCCGAAGGTTTTGCAAATGGGGTTGCAAGCTAAGTGGGCTTAACCTTGGGGAAAAAACTTCGTGGTTAAGCGCTTGAGCTGGAGTATACTAGAATGGGTGACCTCTTGGGAAGGCCTAGTGCCTCATCTCTGTGAGCATCACCTAGATGAAATGAGTGCTAAGTGGGACATTCAATATCATTTCAAATTTGTTTCTTTAAGCAACTTACAAATTTGCAACTTTAGACTCCTCCAACTTAAGGATCGATCCGGTGGAACATAGCTCAGAGCAATTCCACATGTTGTAGTGAAAAAGAGGACCATGCCTAACATAAAAATACCTATTGGGACATGTTGGAATAGTCCGCTTGGTCTCACAAGTTGCAGAACGAAAGTTGCACCACTTTGCAACTTTGCATTGCTTGCATTTGATGCTTTTTTTATCAAGTGAAAATCTGCCACCACTGGGAAACCGCTCCGAGATAGCCAAAACTGGGAGAGGTTTTTGTAGATAGGCTCAATGCAATCCTATAGGATCAAACAAGAATTTTCTAAGCATCATGGTATTTGAGTAATAGCATGCTGAAGTTTGCAGCCATTTTGCACTGTGGACCCTTAAGGGATCGACCGGTGGAACATAGCTCGGAGCGATTCCACATGTTTCGGTGCAAAAGAGGACCATGCCTAGCGTAAAAATACCTATTTGGATGTGTTGGAATAGTCTGCTTGGTCACACAAGTTGCAGAACAAAAGTTGCACCACTTTGCAACTTTGTGCTGCTTGCATTTGATGCTTTTTCCATCAAGTGAAAATCTGCCACCACGGGAAAACCACTCCGGGATAGTGAAAATCGAGAGAGGTTTTTGTAGAGGGGCTCAACGCAATCCTATAGGATTAGACGAGAAGTTTCTAAGTATCACGGTATCCAAGTAATATCATGCTGAAGTTTGCAGCCATTTTGCACTTTGGTCCCTTAAGGGATCGATCCGGTGGAACTTAGCTCAAAGCGATTCCACGTGTTTCAGTGCAAAAAAAGACCATTCCTAGCATAAGCATACCTATTCGGATGCGTTGGAGCAATTATTTTGGTCACACGAGTTGTAGAACGAAAGTTGCACCACTTTGCAACTTTGCATAGCTTGAATTTGACACTTTTTCCATCAAGTGAAAATTTGTCGCCACGAGAAAACCAATCCAAGATAGCCAAAACCGAGAGAGTTTTTTTCTAGAGGGGCCTAATGCCTTTCTGTAGGATTAGACGAGAAGTTTCTAAGTGTCACGGTATCCAAGTAATAGCATGTTGAAGTTTGTACCCATTTTGTACTTTGGACCCTTAAGGGATCAATCCGGTGGAGCATAGCTCAAAGCGATTCCACATGTTTTGGTGTGAAAGAGGACCATGCCTAGCATAAATATACCTATTCAGACGTGTTGGAATAGTCTACTTCATCACACAAGTTACAGAATGAAAGTTGTACCACTTTGCAACTTTGCACTCCTTGCATTTGATGCTTTTTCCATCAAGTGAAAATCTGCCACCACTAGAAAACCACTCCAAAATAGACAAAACCAAGAGAGGTTTGTGTAGATAGGCTCAACACAATCCTATAGGATCATATGAGAGGTTTCTAAGCATCACGGTATCTGAGTAATAACATGCTGAAGTTTGCAGCCATTTTGCACTTTGGACCCTTAAGGGATCGATCTGGTGGAACATAGCTTAGAGTGATTCCACATATTTCGGTTTGAAAGAGGACCATGCCTAGTGGAAAAATACCTATTCATACACATTGGAATAGTCTTCTTGGTCACACGACTTGCAGAGCGAAAGTTGCACTACTTTGCAACTTTGCACAGCTTGAATTTGACACTTTTCCCATCAATTTAAAATCCGCTGCCAAGAGAAAACCACTCCAAGATAGCCAAAACCGAGATATATTTTTCTAGAGGGGCCAAATACCTTTCTATAGGATCATATGAGAATTTTCTAAGTTTCACGGTATCCAAGTAATAGCATGCTAAAGTTTACAGCCATTTTGCACTTTCGACCCTTAAGGGATCGATCCGGTGGAACATAGCTCAGAGTGATTCCACGTGTTTCAGTGCAAAAGAGGACCATTCCTAGCATAAATATACCTATTCTAACATGTTGGAATATTCCACTTGATTACATAAGTTGCAAAATGAAAGTTGCACCACTTTGCAACTTTGCACTACTTGCATTTGATGTTTTTTCCATTAAGTGAAAATCCGCCACCAGGAGAAAACCACTCCAAGATAGCCAAAACCAAGAGAGGTTTTTCTAGAGGGGCCCAATTCCTTTCTATAGGATTAGATGAGAAGTTTCTAAGTGTCACGATATTTGAGTAATAGCATGCTGAAGTTTGCAGCCATTTTGCACTTTGGACCCTTAAGGGATCGATCCAGTGGAACATACCTTGGAGCGATTCTATGTGTTTCGGTGTGAAAGAGGACCATGCCTAGCATAAACATACCTATTCAAATGTGTCGGAACATTCCGCTTGGTCACACGAGTTGTAGAAAAATGTGTACAAATTGTTTACATGACCTGTATATGACCTTTTTCACATTGTTTACATTTCAAAATTCAAAGTTTGCAAATTTTCCTACTCAAGGCATTTACAGAACAAGGTGCTACTACACCAAACATGAACTAAAATCACACAATATTTGATTATATCTCATTATTTAATTAAATCTTATTACAATGCCTCTAGCACTTCGTTCTCTCAAATCTTTTACAATGTCACTCATACATTCAAGATTCTCTTTAAATGTCTACATCATAGGTGCTCATTATGAGGTTAACTTCAAATGAGTAACTTGAGATTCCCTCACTAAGCTTCACACACTCTCTTATAATGGATTGAAATCAAAATTAAGATTTGTCAAAATCATCAAAATAAGTATGTTGCAACACTTTTTTGGCTGAGATTCTCTTTGATGGCTCTTAAATCAGCATTTTATGCAACGAAAGATCAATCAATTGTTAGTAGTTTACTTACAAATACACAAAGTAAAAGAGAAAAAGAAAGAGCATCCAAAATGGAAATGAAATAAAAATAGATGGAAGGAAATTATAGATGTTGCATTGCTTTTCTGGCTGACATTCTCTTGGATGGCTCATATATTTGCATTTTTTGCAAGGGGACACCAATCACTGAAAAAGAAGATGATATCATTGGCATCAAACAAATTAATGTGCATACAATTATAAATTAATAAGAACCAATGTGCATATACTTACAAATTAATCCAACAAACCATCCGGGTTTGCTCTACTTTTTATTGTGTCAAGTATTGCCTCATGGTCAGACTCACATACCTTCTGTAACGTCTTGTTCAAAGGTCTACCCCCATATTTGCTCAAATGAACATTGGATGCCACGACAAGGTTTGAGTAATGAAGAATATTATGATGCATGTCAAAGTCTTGAAATAGCCAATGTTTAACACTTGAATGTGGGTACCCTCTAAGCCATGTTCCAGTAACCACAACTGAGCCTGTAGGGTATTCGATGGTTTCTCCATCTATAATTGGGGCCTCCAATTTATTTTTGGTCTCAACATAATGACACAACTAATAGTCTATTCCCTCTTCATTGTATTCATCTGCAATAACTGTATAAACATGCCCTGCATTGATATGTGCAAAAAATCTCTTGAAATTTGTCAACATTACAAATACAGTAAAAAGTAAGATCTAAGGATATGGAATTTCAACAACTAAGAAAGTAGATATATCACCTCATTGAACTAGATCTTATATGTGGTCAAAGTTGACCGATGATTCTATCTGTGTCAATTCGAATGCCGTCAGAGGGTGTGTGAAGTGGGCTAAGATAACTTGTGAAAAATTGGCCTACTTGGAGGCCTAAAATAGTGAAAAGGTCAGTTTTATTAAAGTTGTCCCAAAGGAGTCATGTGATGGGTTAAGGTATGTCTTGCAACTCTGAAATGGGTGCTACAATCATTCTTTTATTTTCCTAGTTTTTTGGAAAGTTTTGGAGTTAAGGGCCCAAATCTGGCTATGCACAGTAACTAGATTCCAAGGGTGAAATGTGGGAAATAATGTTTTTGTTTGTTGTCCAACTTGGAGGAGTGTTGGGATTGGTCCATTACGCCTTTTTAATCTTCTTAGATGCCTCTTGAAGGCAAGTTGACATCTTCAATGGTTTTGGGTCCTCTAACTCTGCATCAAAAATGAGTATCACAGTTTGAAGTGTGTGCATGGTTTGGGAGATACATGTGACAGTTTGCAGATGCTTTGCTACTAGTAATGTGGACAGTGAACAAAGGAACTAAGTTTGTGTGTAAGGGAAGACTTCTTAAAGGTTTCATTTTTGTTGTACTAACTCAAACAAAGATTTATTAAGCAAATAATGGTTTGGTTGTGCCTATAGTTTGTGTTTGTAAACAATGGTGCCATTATGGAAGATTTAGGACAACTTGTGAATGAAATAATCATTGGTTGATGTTTTGAGGAATGTAGTTGATTGTAATCAGTTATTTTGAAGATTTTCAAGGTGTTTTGAAGGTCCTTAAGGAATTGGGAACTCTTAATGCTAATTTGAGTATACGAATCAAATTTTTTGTGAAGGGAAATATAGTTGAATAAGTGTGTCAAGAAAGGTGTTTATTTCTTCCTTTGTACTGCATCAGTTTGTGCAGAGGTATTGGAAGCTGTTTGGACCCTTCAGAGGAATGGGAGAGGCTTGGAGTTGTCTTAAAGGATGAATTTTTATGAATGGTTCAGAGTTTCTAATCAGCTTTATGCTATGTTACAATCAATTTTATGATGGTTAATCTATTTTTTTGAGTCTGAAAAAGAGTTGAAACCAAGTTCTAATGTTTTGATGAGAAGATGATTGAGTTTGTTTGTTGATCTTCTTCAATTTAAGTTAGGGTCAGAAGTACGCTTGATGATTTGTAGATCTTGGTAGATGCTTTGCATCAAGATTAAAATGATAATTGGAAAGTGTATATAATTGTGTATATAATGGTAATTTAAAATGTGTATTGACAACCTAAGGTTATAATGACAAAAAAAAATGAAAGCAAGCCATAATAGAATGAAAGAAAATGTGTAAAGACTTTCAAATGGAGGATTTCAACCCAATTATGTAGCCTTAGCTTCTTCTTTCTTCAAACTCCACAACAATTCGACTTGTTCAAAAGCTTGTTCCCTTCCACACTTCAATTGTATATCAGTTTTCAATGAAATTCAAACTTCAATTGATATTATATTCCTTTCAATGTGGAAATGCTGCTATTTCATGCAAAGGTGGTAAAAGATCATGGAAAAGGTGATGGAATGTGAAAAACATGCTTGCACACTTCACAACATCATCACAAAGCTACTTTCTGTCAGAGCACGTGTAGAACAAAGGGAATATGTAGACTGTGGGCCTTGAAATCATGGGTATATAAATTTTTTTACCATTTTAGTGGAGTCAAAAACGCGCTCACATTATAATGCGAGCACGTTATGTGAAATTTCATTTTCTTATTATATTTCTAAGAGTGGGAGAAAGAGAGAGTGGGAGGGAGAGATGGGGAGAGTGGGAGAAAGAGAGAGTGGGTGGGAGAGAGGGGGAGATTGGGAGATAGAGAGGGATGGAGAGAGGGGGATAGTGGGCGAAGGGGAGAAGCAGAGAGTGGGAAACCAAGAGAGTGGGAGAGAGGGTGAGAGTGGGAGAAAGATAGAGTGGGAGAGAGTGGGGGAGAGTGGGAGAATGGGAGAGTGAGAGAGAGTGGGGGAGAGTGGGAGAAAGAGAGAGTGGGAGGGAGAGAGAGGGAGAGTGGGA